>MJUU01042397.1:462154-510695 GCA_002080025.1 Modiolus philippinarum
AAACTTTCCCAAATACATTATGCCAGGAACAACAAACGTGCTGGTTAGCAAAAATCGGGGCCATTTTTGTTTTCTAGTCTACTGCAGATAATTTACACCTCCCCTGTTCTCGAAACCGTTCAAACGCATTTTTCAGAGACAGTAAAGTGCCACAGGCAGTTCGTATTAATTGTGCAAAAAATGCAGTCACATGCACAAAGAAACAATGCATTCTCCTACCTGATTTATTATCTGCATTTTCTTTACACGCCTTGGAATAAAGGTCAAGCCAGAAGTGTTATGAAATGCTGACCACGTGACAAAATGTGAAGGGTGGATTTTCATACAATGGAAATTCTTATTTGTCGACATTTCTTTAAATATAAATTGCATCAATCCATTAAAATGCTGAATGGTAGCACGATAATTTGAAGAAAACGGCATGTAAATTGAGAAAAATCTTTTTTCTTGCAACACTAGTCTTGTCGATCTCTATGAACGACGAAATATGTACATAGGCTTCCCTGATCTTCTCTGTGTTAAATTTTGAGGTCCACGACGGGGATATTTTGCAACGCTGCGGGAGAAATTTATAATATAATAGATTAATTAATTAGACAGAGGCAGAAATAATAAAAAAAAAAGTTGAAATTTTGATGTCTTCTTTTTCTGTTTTGTAAATAAATAACAAAATACCGAAATAATAAATAATAAATAGTTAATTGTGAATCTAGTAATTCTTTCTGTATGAAGGGTATTAAAAAAATTAACTGCATCTTTAATTAACAATTTATAAAATAACAATAACATTCATCAATCAAGTATTGCTGTTCTTTACTAAATTTGTTTGACCATGGAAATCTGGAATTTTTATTTCTATTTTTAGCATTTTGCAGGGTGATATAACATTCCAGACAACCTGTGAGCTATTTATAGCCTATTGCAGGTTGACATAACATTTCAGACAACCTGCGAGCTATTTTTTGCCCATTTGAGGTTGACATCATACATACTCATTACTTCTCAAGCTGTTTTCAGCCAATTAGAAAGCAGAAAAAATACCATCATATAATAAAGTGTATTATATGATTTAACAAAAGTAGAGATGTTAATCCTCGTTATCTATGTAATTTTGGCTCACCCTGACCTTTTTTTTTTTTTTTTTTCGGTGTATACTGAAAATGTCTTAAGAATACAAACTAAATTCTTATTTGGATAATTTACTGACGAGATCATCGAATAAGTTGATACCAAATAAGAAAGCTAGTGGAGAAAATACGAAGTGTTCTTTAACATGGAAAAGGTACATCTGTCAGTTTTCGGCAGTGTACAAAAGAAAAGTTCGTTTTAATAACTTCTCAGCACTCCGGCATGAACGAAGAAAAATGTGAAGCTGTAAAAGAGGTTACAGTTATAATTTTGATGCTGAAACCAAATATTTTAATGACGCGTAAAAAAAACTTATCCAGCGAAAAAGAAAAGGCATTGGTTCTCTCTTAAGAATCAGTTTAAATATGTTGTTATAGGTAATTAAATGTTGTAAATATTATATAATGCATTTTCAAATTCAAATTCAAATTCAAATACTTTATTGCATTAGCATAAATAAGCCATCGCAAGTACAATACTAATACTTATATCAAGCAACATGACATAATAATAATGAATGTTAAATGTAAATTTTGCAGAGAGCAAAAGGAAAGTATACTTTATGTCTATCGGAGTCTAGGAAGATGCTTATTTCGCTGAACTTGATTACTCTTTTATTGAGGGGCCAACTCCGACCTACCGTTGGGTGTGGGGTTTCCACACCGTTCATTGAAGATCTTATGGTGGCTTTGAGTTGTTATTGCTCCCCTTAGGGTCGTTGTCTCTTTGACACATTCCCCGTTTCCCTTCTTTTTCTTATTCTATATGAGTTATAATACAGATAATATATGAGTTCGAATTACCAAACTTTCTCGTATATAATTAACAATATTGACTACATACTTTTTTTGAAGTCATACTTAAAAGACGGTACAACTTATCAATATTTGGCCATGAACAATAGTAACGTGGAAAACAATTTAACCTTATCTGACGGTATGCAGGACAAACTAAAATAAAGTGATATTCGTCCTCAATTCTATTCATAATGCAACAATTACATATTCTATCACTTCTACTCAGGTTATTATATCTACCTATTTCAATATTTAATTTCAGCATACCAAATCTAAGTTGAGACAATAATTTAACATTTATAAAATGAGACAATAATCTTCAAAAACAAATTCTGTCTTTATTACCTTGTAAATACACAATTTCTCAGAATTTTGTACTGAAGAATGCCAGAACTGATAAAATTGATCCATTAACCTCCTATTCAAGGTTTCAAAAGAAATACTGATATCATTTTGGTTATACCAAACATTATTAAAACCCAAACTGAATAATAAATTACGAACATTAGAGGCCCAATTAGTTTTACAATTGTTACAATCAACTACTAAAAGATTATACACATCATATACAATATCTGGTTTATTAACAACAATTTTTAACCAATATTTCAGAATTCTTTGTTTCCGTATTATATACATTGGCAAATGACCATGGTCGCCCAATAAACAAGAAATAGGCGTTGATCTAGGTACTTTTAAAACAGTTCTACATTTATTCATTGTTTTTATTTTGTACGGCCGTAATATTATGTAATTTGTTTGACTATGTAACTTGTTTACAATAAACAATGGTCAAGGTTATTACACCTTAGAACATATAGAAATTTCTAGAACATTGAAAATTTAACACATAGAATTTTCAAGAGGTTTTCCTTACATAATAATTTTAGTCATGTGATAATTAGTTGGTTAGAATGTTCTAGTTATATCTTGAGGATAGAATTTTCTAGAAATAATAAATGTATATAAGTAGGGTAGCTGAAAAGGGTAAGGCAGTCAGTTTAATAAGTTTATACAGGATTATCACGCACATCTTTTGTATTGGAAATCGACTTCAATTATTGTGAATTTATTCAACTATTTAGTGAGGATTATAAGGAATATTCTATTGGACATTTATTGGTGGAATTAAGTGAACTATTCATTAGGATTATTGCTTGGACTTCATTATTGTCAGATAAGTCATATATTGTATTTAATTTGTAAAATAATTATTTTTGTCTGATTAAAAAGTTATTTGAGTCAATTTTGTTTTATCGTTGCTAACTTGAATTTACAATAATTTATTGGTCGTTTCTGCCACATAACAATGTGCTATAAATGGAACGAATGAAATACAATGAAAAGTAAATAAAAGGTTCTCTTGACGCTGCACCACAATTAGGACGTACCCATTCGGACCCTCAATCGATGTTGTTCATCTGTTTAAATATATATAGGCTTTTCATTATATGCTTATTTTACATGTTTTTCATATTTAATTAAAAAAATATCAACTTGAAGGAATTTCTTGAGATACCAATACGGTCAGCATACCGAAACGGTCTGGCTCGATCCAGTCCGTACGAGTATACGCATACGGTCGGACCGTACGCGTATGGTTGGACCGTACGCGTACGGTCCGACCATATGAGTATACGCAAATACGCGTATGGTCTGGAACAAGTATAAAAAATCAATGGAAAAATATTTGGAGTACCCATCTACCTTAAATTGTTATATCAAAGAAATTTACAGATGTTTCAGAATATCCATATGTGAATTTTAAGATGTTGTGTTCTACATATGCAATATTAAATAACAAATGCAGTTGGTCCGTAGGACCATGAAATATTATAATTCCATCATCGCGAAATTTCCGATGCAGAAGTATTTGATCTTTAAATTTTCAACAATAGAGTCGATGAGGTCAAAGGCCTGTATATCACAGATCTCAGGGCTCGAAACTGTAGTATATAACAGATCCCACGCAACAATCAATTATTGCATGAGGGAGTATCTCCCTCATGCAAAGCTCTGTCCTTAGCTGATTTTGGCTTTACATTTAGATCACTTTGGTTATTTGTTCTCTATCAGTTTTTAAACATCTTTGAGTTTATGGTCTTCCAAACGTTTAGATTTTATCTGCACTGATGAGACATAAGTTGTCGAAATGCGCATATGCAGAAAGTAAATTCACAATAATTTCGGTATTTAGTTATTACACACTCTGTCAATTTAGAGAGACCGTCCTTGATACATTAATTGTGTATTGCAGATTTGGCAGGGTTTAGCCAAGTTATTGCTGCGGTCAAGGAAGTGGCAAAACTTTCAATTTACCGACATTTAGATTTACACCCACGCTCTCAATCTTTAACCGACCTGCCGTCGTGCAAAGACAACATTGTATACATTTGTCAGGTTTTCACGTCTGATATATCTACAATGTAGACATTTGACATCGATGTATCTAACACATTGTGTAAGCTTGGGGTGTTAATCTTGACTTCATTACAAAAAAAGTTTTGCCACTTCCTTGACCGCAGCATTAAAATGGCTTCATTACTAATTTCAGGAGTACACTCAAAGAAACCCCATCAAAAGCTGATAAATGATAATGAAGCTACAGTCAAAAATGTTAATATGCCCAATTATGCCCTTTTGAGCCTTTTCCAGAAAAGGATAGGGCCACAATAGCCAAAACCCATTCAAGCCTTCATTTGAGCCATAGAACATCGTGTTATATTTTCAACGGGATTTAAGTTATTAAAAAAAGACCAAAAGTCTCCGTAGATGACGTCGACAAAAGCACCATAACATGCTACGACCACATTTTTTGCAGTCATATAGAAAAATTATCATTATCTCCCAGAAAAAAAAATATTCAATTTTTAGCAAATTTTCTTTTCAGTGTAATTTCTTTTCCATGTTTTTCGGAGACCAAATTCACCACCTACCTACTCGAATTCAAAATTGCATGTAGATAAACAGCAAATCAACATTTTGTTAAGGGTAGCCTTAGAACTGGCACAATAATTTTGGGGACGAATCTCGATTTCATGGCTGTCAATATCTATTAAAATGTACCTTGTAAAGCAGATATTTGGCTTTTTCTACATCTAGGACTTTTGTCTAGGTAAAAGGTAAACTATATTTAAGTTAAAAATCAATAAGTTAAGATTGTGATTAAAAATTTCATATAATTTAAAGACATATTAATTTTTAACCCCAAAAATAAATATTATCACAATGAAAACTTATGTTAATCTCGTCAACCAAGGATAACCAATGAAAACCTTCCGGTTTATTAATAGCAGACCAAAATGGTAGTGCAGTTGGTCTTTAAGGTGGAGTCAGTGTGAAATCTATTCTTCCTTATATCCAGTAAGTGCCATTTCAGTTCCTTTTTAAATCGAGTTATGTTGGTTATCGATTTGATGGAATTAGGAACAGGCGGGGAAGTGGTTGAAATAGAACAATAGAAATTGAGCTCTCGTTTAAATGAGGTAGAAATGTTACTTTTGGATTGTTTACCATAGATGCATAATTATAAAAGTTATTTCCAATGAAAAAAATACTAATATTTTTCATTTGTATATTTTAAATTTATATGAAAACAGCGTAGATTGCTTCATGTGAACGTATAGTTGCACATACAATGCGCAAATCGGCATAAAAGATCAATTTAGTGTCCGTCTTTCAAAGTGGATCCCCAAAAAGGCCATCTTCAGATTTCGACCAAAATTTGTATGCGGATTGCCAATATCCCTGTTAATCCATGTGCAAATTTTTAGGTCCGCCTTTTGTAGCGTTTCTCCAGAATAAAAGTTCAAACATGATCGAATTTTTATTTTCTATTCATTCTTTCTGAGGTTTCTTTCAGGAATCAACTTTGAATAAAAACGAAACTGTCAACAAATCACCCCTAAAAGAATACCAAATGGTAACCACCCTTATATTACACTTCAAATACTAGTTAACACGTGTACGAAAATTTTGAAATTTAACGAAGTGAAAATACTAAAAGTAATACATGCTCCTTTAATTACCCCATATATTTATTTCACTGTGAGTACAAATCACTCACGGGGAAAAGTTCATTTTCTCCCTACTTAAAAACTTGAAAAAAGTGGATCCTGAAAAGGGCCATATGCAGAAATCAATTTCATATGGTTTATACGATGCATAATTATATATTTAATAATACTCCTAAATTTTGTTTCCGCCTATGGCTTTTGAGGGTTGCCAGAATTTTTTCTTTATTTTCATACAGTTTTGGCTATCAGATAGGGTTGGTTTTAAAACAATATTTTATAAATTAATCAACCACACTTGTATATTTCTCATATATCTGCACCATACATCGATTGTTGCAGCATAAGATACATAGTATGTGAAATGTAAAAAATACCGCAAATGTTAGAAATTTGACTTTGTTTTTACCGTGGCTGTGTCATCACACATCTTGTTTATTTGAGGAGATGACATCTTGTTTATTTGAAGAGATGACAGATAAACAAATTTACAAGGGAGACAATTTTTGTGAACTACTTCCCCGCCTGGGAAGTGCGTTCCAATCTTGGATATCGTTATAAAATGATGTTAGGTATGTGCCTTTAATCTTAGGTATTTCAAAATTAAAGGGACTTGATCGGATATTATATTTATGGTGTTCATTTTTTTTTTACAAAGTTATTTTTAGATATGATGGCCATTTATTATTAAAGATTTTATGCGCGTGGTTCAGTCTTAATTGTTTTACCCTTTGCTCCACGTTCAGATATCTCAAACTTTTTAATTTCGGTTTTCCTATAGTCTCTCTTGGCCCCAAGTTTTTTTTTTATAAATCTTACTGTGTTATTTTGAGTCACTTATAGTTTTTGTTTTGAAGATTTAGATATACCTGCACACCAGGAGGAACAGGAATAGTCAAAATGACATTGGATAAGAGCCATTGATAATGTTTTCATTGATTCCGATGACAGACAATTCGCTTTTCTAAACATAAATTTTAAACGAAAGTGAACTTTCTTAATGATAGCAATTGCAGTTTTTTCACCAGATAAATTTTGAACAATTTCAATACCCAAATATTTTATGCTACTCTGTGATTTTATGTCATGACGATTACAATTAATTTGAAATTCCAATATTTTTGTTAATTTCCGCTTTGGTCCATAGAGTATGCACCCAGTCTTACCAAGGTGGAGAGATAATTTGTTGTCAACAAGCCACAAGCTACATGACTCAAATTCTTTGTCGAGTTTGTCGGCTATTAAATCAGGATCCTTATGTGAAAATAAAATAGTACGAAAGAAGTTTACAATCAGGATTGATGCTGATGACAATATCATTCGCGTAACAAAGAAAGAGCAAAGGGCCTAGAATACTACCCTGTGGAATACCACAAGTAATATTGGAATAAGCAGATTCTGTGCCATTCACGTTTACCAGTTGACTTCGTCCTGTTAAATACGATTCAAACACCTTTCACACCCATCGCATGAAGCTTACCGAATAGGATCCGATGATCTACAGTATTAAAAGCCTTTTGCAGGTCTGTCATCACCATGCCTGTATATAAACCTTTAGCTGTTTGTGCTTTGATATGATCATATAGATTAACACGACACGTGTCAGTTTTTTTTTTTTTTTTTTTTTTTTTTTTTTTTAATATTTGAAAGGCGCATATGAAGAAAATAAATTCACAGTAACTTCGGTATTTAGTTATTTGTTACCACTGGGTTGATGCCTCTGCTGGTGGACTGTTAGTCCCTGAGGGTATTCACCAGCCCAGTAGTCAGTACTTCGGTGCTGACCCGAAAGCCGATTTTATTTCGAACCTTGCAATGACTTAATATTTGTATATTTTGTTGAAAACTAAGGAGTATCTCCCCCATGCAAAGCTCTGTCCTTAGCCAATTTTGGCTTTACATTTAGATCATATTGGGTATTTGTTCTCTATCAGTTTTTTTTAAATGTTTGATTTTACGGTCTTCCAAACGTTTAGATTTTATCTGCACTGAAGAGACATAAGTTGTCGAAATGCGCATATGCAGAAAATAAATTCACAGTAACTTCGGTATTTAGTTATTTGAATAAGCGCTTTAAAATCCTGATTGAAATTCTAAATTATTTTTAATAAATGATCTTCCAACTGTTTATATACTGATTTTTCTAAGAGTTTCGATATTATACACAATATGCTAACTGGTCTGTAAATTCGACTTCAGTTCTACTGTTCTTTTAATATACTAGTAATGGTTTGACCCGTGCAGATTTAAGGATGTAGTAAGGTGAAAATAAATAAATCTACAATTTTAAATTGATACCATGAATTGAAAGAGCATTGGTAAAGGAATGAAATAAGCTAAAATTATTGATAGGTTATGGACCTTGTTTTCAAGTTATTTCACGATTTAAAAATTGGTGGGAAAAGCTCTCTTGGACTTTTACCTTAGTATAACATGGAAACATTACTGATTTCTTTCACATGGAAGGAAAATCTACAGTCTAGTGAAATTTTGCTATACTGACCTTAAATGACCTACTGAAGACTCTGATGACTAGAAATTTGGGTGTAATGGGGGGAAAAATATTACATAGTAATAATGGAAAAAATCCGAGAAATCCGAATGGCATTTATGAATTTCAAAAACCTCACCTTACTACATCCTTAAATTCATCGGGGACATTGCCGCTCGTTATAGAATGTTATAGGTTTGGTTAGTACATTCGCAGCATCCTTAATGAATCGTGCTGATATGTCGTCTATTCCTGTACTTTTAAAATGAATTAAGATGACATATTTCTTTATAGACAAATTCGCTATCCACGTCTTGTAGTTCAATTTTCAACTGATCGGTGGTTACTCTTTGATAGAATTGTTTGAAAAGTTTTGAAGAGACGTTGAATATGTTAGGACATGGTGGCACTTTGTCAACAAGCTTCGATGCAACGGTAGTGAAAAAAGTATTAAAAACATTTGCTATTTCCTTCAGATCGTGGCAAGTACCACCATCTACTCTAAGAACAATATATGCATTTTCTTTTTGTATACAACTATAACCTAGTCCTTTCAGCTATTGCCAAAGTTTTTTTTTTCGGATTGTTTTTGTTTTCTTCTATTTTATTAGAAAAGAAATCTTCTTTTGCGTTATTTTATTTCCCTTTGTACTTTATTTTTTAATTTGCAATATTCAGAATATATTTGTTTACTGTTTGATTTCTGATATAGTTGTAACTGTTTATCGCGATCTCTGATGTTTTCTAGTATTTCTGATGTTATCCATGGTTCAGGTTTTTGTTTAATTTTAATTTCTTTATATTGAGCAATTTTATCAAGAGATGAGTGGAAAATTTCTCTGAATTTTTCCATGCTTTATTAACGTTTCTGCATAAATAGAGAGCAGACGATTCAGCATCTTCGAGTTGTTCGATAAATTTTTCTTTGGTATAATGTTTCATGTCTACGAAGCAAGTATATAATTTGGATGTACTTCTATTTCTGGACATAATTTTTGTGGTTTTCGTAAATATCAATATTTAATGGGAACTTAAATTTTTAGTTTCGGATTCTGTGCATCAAAACTCAAAGGAAAAAAATGCATTTTGTTGGGAACTTCATTTTATGGTTTCATCGAACAACGAAATCCATGAAAATTTGATCCCCATGAATAATAATACTTTCACAGTACATGTATCTAATTAAAGCCACAACTGAATATTCCTACATGCTCATATTTTTTTAGAAAATTTTTTATTTTTTTCCAATTTTTAGCACAAATTCTTGGAATTGTAAAAAAAGGCAAAATCTAAAATAAACAAGAGCTGTTGCCAAAAGGCAGTCAATTATACTACCTCTCATTGAACCCTTAATCAATATGGTACATGTAAGTGCAGTGTGTGTGGACATGAAAATGAGAAACACAGTACAACTCATCAAACCAAACCATCATACCAAATATTAGATCATTACTACATTTACACAAGCTGAAAAATTGTTAACAAAAAAATCCGTTTATATCAATATAATGTACTACAAAAAAGTTCTCCAAAAACAGGAGGTGGACGAGTGACAGGCATGAAAGGAGGAGAAACGGTACAACTCGTCATACAAAAGCTGCAGTCCGTGTATCAAATCATTGCTAAATACATGGTATACCCAGGCAGGGAAGTCCTTGACGAAAAAAATAAATATATGGCTGGAAAGGTTAAAAATCTAAGTTGTCTGCAAACAAGAAGTATGGTGACACACTTGAAAAGGGGGTACACGGTATAATTTTACAGCTTCAGACCAAACATCAAATCAAGCTAACCCAAGCTTGGAAATTCTTGGCGAAAAATTTCAATATACGGCTATATAATGCACAAGAGTTATCGACATACATGTAGTAGATGAGTGACGAAATTGAAAAGGGGAGACACGGTGCTATTCATCATACAAAAGCTTCAGATCAAACATCAAACCATTACTATGTACACGAACTGAAAAAAAAAATCATCGACAAACCAAAGAGTAAATGCCCCGCTGCCATTTTTCGGTGTTGTGCAAAGTGTGTTATATTCAAGCTGTGAGTAAAATTTGGCTACCCTGTTTGTGTCTGTAAGACACATATGATGCCCCCGCAGTTGGATATAAAACATGGACATCTACTTTCTAGGCATTTCTTGAAAAAATTCAAGAACGTTAACTTGCACATCTCACACAGCCTATTGATTTAACCAATCAGGAGTAACCCAGAATCGACCTTTTAAATGATTTGTTTGGAACCATGTTGATTTTTCCTTTTTGTGTACCGGTAATTTTTATTTTTATTGATGGAACTGTGATGATATTATCCTGAGCTTTTTCCACACATGCTTGCCATTGATTTGTAACCTTTATAATTTCAGAGTGAATGGAGTTTTGTCTGAAACGAGCAAGTGTTGGACCTTCTTATCTCTCTGATTAATGCTCGCTGTCATCATGAAACACTACAAAATTCTCAGCTCTGGGCCACCATACAGCCTCTCCACGTTCTAAAAGTCTGCTATCGGTACCATGTGTGCCTCAAATATACTAGTGTGGGATGAGATCATTTGCTTAGTGAAGATTGTATTTGGTTGAATTGGTAAAAGACGTGCCTACTAACTTATACTTGAATTTGCTGTTGTAAATAATTAATTTTGCCAATTGAGTTGCGTTGTGCATGAACCTTAGTACTGCATTTGTCATTACCCAACCAGGTTAACTGTTTGATGTTGCTTCCGTTATTTTGCGAAGGTTACCAAAACTTCTCTCCTTCTGTTCTGTTAACATGGCTTTGGTGTTAAATACCCTTGCTATACTTGTTGGAGATTGATTGTAAGTGGATGAAAATGGATCCCGTAAGATTTTTTTTTCTTGACTTATCGAACTATCCATGCAGCTGAGACTGTTTCCTATCGCCATACTGCTATGACCATTGCGGACATATTTTAAGAGGGAACTTGAACATCATCGTAGATAAAGAGTTTAGCAAGTACTTTAGAAAGGGTTCTAAAAATTGCCTACTTTCGAAAATTAACTGGCAAGCATATCTTGATATTATTAAAGTCGTAATCAAGGAAAACAGAAATGATACAAGTCAGAAAAATAGTGTTAGTAATATAGTCAAAATAACAAGAGGCTCTCATGAGCCTGTATCGCTCACCTGGGTCCTATGCAGCACTATAATTCCAAATTGAGGGTCCATCTTTGGTGATGTATGTACATAAAATTCAGAAACTTTTTATAAAATTGAATAAAAATTGTTCAAGCAGTTTCAGAGAAGATTTTTGAATGCAGTTTCCAATCTTAAAGGGCCTATGTTAATATACGTTCCCTGGTGGCAGCTATTTAAAATAAAACTTTGAAGAGGGTCACCCAAGGACTATATATCATATCAAAACTCTACTGTCCACATAGTTTCAGAGCAGAAGACCTTTTTATGCATTTCAAATTGGGTCCTATGTTAAACTTAAGTTGTGCCACTGGTTCAGCAGTTCTCTAAAAGAAGATATTCTGTTAAATTAAGTTCACAGCTGGTGACACTTGGTCAGTACCAGACAGGCATCATTCATGTTATGTTTGATTTAAATCCATTCAGCAATTCTCAATAAGATCTTTGTGTGCATTTCCCATAGGGTCCGATGTGGGTCATATACAATGACGGATTGGCACCTAAGTAAAAATACTTAGTCAGCATCTCATAAGCATTATCAATGCCAAGTATGGGTTAAAGCAATTCAGTGGTTCTCAAAAAGAAGTTCTTTGTATGCATTTTACCATTGGGTCCAATGTTAAAATTTAGTTCCCAGCTGACGGCCATGTCGTATGACGGATCGGCACCAAAGTAGTAACACTTGGTCACCACCTCATAAGCATCATTCATGTCAAGTTTGGTTCAAATCCATTCATTTGTTCTCAAGAAGTTCTTTGTATGCATTTTCCGATAGGGGCCAATGTTGAAATTAAGATCCCCGCTGGCGGCCATGTTGGATGACGGATCGGCACCAAAGTCACAACACTTGGTCAGCACCTTACCAGCATCATTCATGCCAAGTTTGGCTCAAATCCATTTGGTGGTTCTCAAGAAGTTCTTTGTATGAATTTTCCCATTAGTTCAATTAGTAAACTAAGTTCCCCGCTGGCGGCCATCTTGGAAGAGGTCGGAAAACTTGAACATGTTCAATACAATATAGTCCTTAACATGCTGAACATTTTTGCAATTTAAACTTGACCTCTATCACAAAGCGTTTTTGAAATAAAGGACAAAAAGTAAAAACTCACGAAAAATTTGACCAATAAAGGGCCACAACTCATATACAGGTACTTGGATTTTATTCAAAATTTCCATGTGGGTAGATCTAAACATTTTTGCAATTTAAACTTAACCTCTATCTGTTATAATTATTTTAATAAAGAATTAAAAAAAACATAAAGATTTTGAAAATTTTATGGAAAAAGGCAATAACTCTTAGATGGGTCATCGGATTTTCTTCAAAATTTCAGCATGGGTTAATCTTCTCATGTTGATCATTTTTACTCCCTCAATTCTTTTGATATCTGCAACGGTTTTCGAGTTATTTGCAAAAAACTGTAATTTACCCCTATGTTCTATTTTTAGTAACGGCAGCCATGTTGTTTGACCTAAGACATGCAAAATAGCAAATTTGAAACTAGATACCCTAGTAATGATTCAGTTAAAGTTCGGTTTAATTTGACCCAGTGGTTTCAGAGAAGAAGCTTTTTGAAAGTGAGCTAACGACGGACGGACGGACGGACGGACGGACGACCGACGCCAAGTGATGGCAATAGCTCACCCTGGCATGGCCAGGTGAGCGAAAAAATAGTAATACTGCATAGGTTTTTACATCGCATATCACTAGTGCCCTTACTGTAGCAACTCGCTCAAGACACTTTCAATACAATTATTTCGGTTATCCCATTCAAAGATTTGAAATTTATGACACCTCAACCGAAATCTGGTAAAAAAACAAACATTTTTGAAATGTTTTCGTCATTTTGACTGGATTTTCAATTAATTTTCTGCACAAAATAAAGAAGACAAAGCACTGGTTATGAAGTCGCAGTAATTGTTTTAATGGTCTTTCATACTCGGTTTTTCTATTTTTGTTTGTCCAGATGATGTGATAGCACATCGATAAGATGATGAACCATACATTCTGTTTGTCGTTTCTTCCAAACGTGGCCATTAATTCCCATTTGTCTCCTTTCATCTAGACTTATTGTATTTTGCAGCGTTCAGATTTATGTGGTCTCTGATGGTGATTCTACACAAATGGGCATAGTTTCCCCCTCTTTGTTGTCAAGCTTTGAATTGTCTGGCAGGGCTGTCCTCTGAGAATACTCTAAAGACATGTAAATACGAATATGCAGAAACAAAATTAAACGCTACTTCTATATTTTTGTATTTATTACCACTGGGCCGATGCCTCTTGAGTGTTAATCCCTGAAGGTACTCACAAATCTAGTAGTCAGAACTTCGTTCCTGACCTGAAAACCGATTTGTTTTGAAACTTGCATTGACAAATTTTACAAAAACTTTTTTCAAACTAAGGAGCATCTCCCTCATGCATAGCTCTGTCCTTGGCTGAATTTTGGCTTTCCTTTTTAGATCCTATAAGAAATTTATTCCCTATCAGACACGTATTTCGGTTTATGGACTTTCAAATAGTTTGATTTTTTCTTCACTAAAGTGACATAAGTTGTCGTAAAGCGCATATGCAGAAACAAAATTAACAGTATTTTTGGTGTTTGTTATTTAATGATGCAAAACTCAAAATTTGAATGATTCAAAATTTAGTTAATTAGGATTCAAAGAAAGATACAACTACAAACACGCTATCTATAACCCTGCCTGATAAACCACCTCCGGTCTGTTTATAACTCTGCCTGACAAACAACCTCCAGTCTATTTTTAACTCTACCTGACACACCATCTCCAGTCTATCTATAACTCTACCTGTCAAACCAACTCAGACTGGAGGTTTGAGGACATCACTGACATTATCTGTAAGACACTAGCAGATATGTAAATTTAAATGATCTTGATTGGCCATTTTGATCTTATCACGATCTTGACAGGCTTAACACAATTTTATCAAGACGGTGTAAGTTTTTAAGTTTGTTTTCAAGATAATCAATTTCAAAGACGATCAAGACGTGTTAAGTTATTTTAAGATCAAATAAGATCAGCTTATTAATTGCCTTCAGAAACGATTAAGACGAGTTTAGTTTGTTAATATCAAACAAGAACACGATTTGATCTTGTTTGATGCGGACAAACTTAACACATCTTGATCACCTTGAAAGCAGTTATCTTGTTTGATCTTGAAAAACTGTACAGGTCCTAGAAAGCAATTATCGTAAAATACGACTGAATATCTTACACTGTCTCAACAAATTGTGTTTAGCTTGTCACGATCGTGATAAGATCGAAATGGCCTAACAAGATCATAACATATCTGCTAGTGAGAGGAAAGGTAATGCTAACTTACAATGTTAGCAAATCTTATGGTCTTGTAAATGGAGCGAAAGGAACA
Organism: Modiolus philippinarum; assembly: GCA_002080025.1. NCBI lineage: Eukaryota > Metazoa > Mollusca > Bivalvia > Mytilida > Modiolidae > Modiolus > Modiolus philippinarum. The sequence goes on from MJUU01042397.1 coordinate 477,127, forward strand.
ATCACCGGATGTCTGCCATCTCTACCATTCAATGATAAGATGATTGAAGACTGCAAGCCAAAGTTCATTCTTGTTCGATTTGATAATGTTGATATAGGCTACCAGACATACGTAGCAATTAGACAGACATCATATTCCGAATGCACAAAAAACATCAGCTTCAATTACGAGACAACAATTACAGCTAAAGTTAGGAAAATACTCAACATTCAGTGGAGTGCAGTACTAAATCTCAACGAGCACCTATCCTTGCTTACGTTTATGTTTTGTCTTATTTGTGTTTTTCGTGTGTTTTCTTTGCAGATGTGGAATGTAATTGTAATTTTCGGCCATTGTAGATATTTCCTGTTATAGCCTTTTTCATACTTGATAGTATTGTTGTACACTGTGATTGACATGCCCAGCCTGTCCAGTATTCTATTGCTATCAGCAGAGTAAAATCACTGAATTGATCGTTTTTTATCAATTTTGATACAAAGAAAAAAGGCAAAACACCAAAACAAGAGTGAAGCATAACGATTTACAGAAAAGATGACATTCAGACCAGATGCTTTTCTGACAACGGCACCCAAAGCCAGTTCTGTTCTATAAAGGTAGTAAAGTACTGAAGGAACAAAGAAGTGGTACTTACAAAATAAAGTCAAGTCCAAAGACATAGCCAAAACGAGAACAGAAAACAATGGCGTTGTCGAGTTGGGGTACTGATTATGCGGCTACAACTTCTCCTAAACTGCTGTTTAAAATACTAAAAGTATAACTTCAGAACGCCTTCAATGGATACATCTTAGAACTGTTTTTTTTTTTTTTTTTTTTTTTTGTTACTGATGATATAGTCAAAACATGTTATTCCTAAAGACAAAATGTTAAATTATGCTACGTGTTGTCAGCCATGTTTGTTTTCTGATCAGGACTGCTTAGCATTTCACTTGCTTAAGTAGAGACGACGGAGCTAGAAACGAAGGGACATACATTGATTACAGAAATTCTAAGTCAAGACATGATAACAAAATACAAAAATGAATAAAACACTCAAAACAGGGGGCACTAACAGTGTTAATTCCAATAAAAACCGAGAATGGCCATATACAGTAAATCCAGGATAAAGTCAAAACTATGACCCACGACGTACTATATGTTACATAGATCCCGTAGTGACGGTCAGATAATTTCTCAAGAGATTAAGTATCAAATAAACAATTTCAGGATAAAGATTAAAATGCAAATGAGACAAAGTCTTTACAAATGAAATAAAAGGGACAACAGAAAATATCTACAATGGCTGAAAATTTTTATCATATGCCATAATCTGCCGTGGAATTACATGGGAAAAACACAAATAAGACACGAGAAATACGTAAACAACGAGTGGAACTAAGGACAGCCGGACTCGGTATCTGCACTAGCAAAAGCCATTGGTATGGGTGAACCGGTTTTGGGGCACCTAACCTTTCCCTTTATCTGTACCGTTTCCCTATATTATAATAAATGTACGAAAAAAACCAAATACATGTAGACTACTAGCTCCAAGGCCACAATCTTGTTAGGAGAAATATGACAATACGTAATTTTAACAGATGAGTCAAGGGGTGAAAGCCACTAATCTTCCGTCTGGCTCAAGGAGCCTAGTCTGTTGGTAAAAAAGGAATCAAACTCAGAGGATCCCGAGGATTTGGTCCAGAATCATCAACTATTTCAGTAGACATCGGCAGTGTCAGTAAAAAGGCCAGTATGTATGCAAAATGTTCATGTCACTAGATCTCAAAGCTATTTTAACGGATGGTTGCAGAGTATCTTGTCAACATCCCCTAACCTATTTCGTAAAGAATGTTAAGTTAAATCCCCCAGCTTTTCTGGATTTTTTACCACATTTCCATAAAAACCATGGTATAAATGTCCTTAGTAATAGGATGCCTACCAGTAACGCAATATTCAGATATAAAATATTCATATCTGTTACATAAATTTATAATGAAATTCATAGCTCTGTTGTAAAAGTTTGGATGTGAAAGTTAGGTTTCAAACGCATACGAATCGCACTAGTTGCGGAATGTACACCTCGTATGATGGAGCTAGAGGAATTTCGCTGTCAAGAAAAGGTAAATTAGTTACAGTGAAATCAAAATTATCCCTTTTATTGCTTTTATTGTACCAGAGTCAATAATGAAAGTTAGATCCAGAAAAGGGCAGTATTTGGAATCATTGTTAGCTTTATTTAATTTCAGTTCTTGTGGGTAAACGATGTCTACACAATCTAGAATTTGGGATTGTAAATAGTCAGGATATCGCCAATATACCTGCTGTTTACATTAAAAATAGAAATAAGTTTATCACTGTTTTGTTCCTTTGCTTGTTTTACCATGTATTTGTAGAGACTTTGTCTCATGTACATTTACTTCATATACTTTCATTCACCATTTATGACCCTTTGATAAGAGTACTACCAAAATCAACAAAAATGTTGTACAGCAGAAATGCATTAATCATCTTTTTATCTGCACTGATGAGACATAAGTTGTCGAAATGCGCATATGCAGAAAATAAATTAACAGTAACTTCGGTATTTTTGTTATTCATATCATCACATGTCCACGAACAATTATTATTGATTGTTATACTCGAGAAGAATCCTTATTTTTGTTAGAACAAATTAACTGCATACCAGAAAATTTAAAAGACCATTTAATAAACTGTTCCGATTCGGATTTCATAAACTTATGTGAAAAAGAAGTATATAGTAAGAAAAATCATAACTGTCGATGGATTAGACTGCTCTTTGAATATATTGTAGTATATCTCAAACTTCAATACAGTTTTTCACACTCCAAAAGTAATTTACACAGAGTTTTGATAAGTTATTTTACATAATTAAATATAGGCCATGGGTTGAAATCACTTTCCGTGCACTCCCCCTCCCACTTATGATCCAGACCGATCTTTTTCAGTCCTTTTATATCTCCTCTTAAAAATAAAACATGTTAACACGAATATAACCTGCACGCATCGACAGTATAGGGCCACTTTAATAGTACACCACATAAAATTCTGGTATTTTAGTTTTAATCTTAATTTTATCTTTTAAGCTCCATAATTTTTATGTAGATAAGTTAGATGTACTGAAATTTGGTATTAAATTGAAGCTTATTTAATGTACTTTACACTGAATGCAAGTTTTGGCACATTACGTCATTTTTATGATCTGGGGATGCAAATAATGTGCCCGTCCCCTGCAAAAAATTGCGAAAATGACGATTTTTAAAGCTTTCAATTCCTTTCAGATAAATAAATCTCATCAATTGATCCATTTTTTTTTTGCCTAATTTATAAGTTGTGTACACTGTTAAAAAATTAGGCCATTAAACCCCTTATTATTTTGATTTTCGTAATCATTTTTTTGAAAAAATGGAAATTTTCGGAATTTTACATATTTTCAAAATTTCGACTTTCTTACTTCTGGGTCGTATAAATTTTAATATATCTCTAATACTTGCCAATGCAATATGATGTATGATATGTAAGCAACAAATAATGTGAAAAAATTCTAGAGTCAGACTAATTGTGGGATCAGATATGCCAAAATTAGCACCCCTACCCCTTAAAAATAAGGGAAAATGTAAAATATTCAGGTTGTAAATGATAAAAAGATAATGTATACTTCAAATTCTTGTGTGTATTTCACTAAAGCTGACATGCAGAAGCTCATTTAAGTAGATTCAAAATTTTTAAGGGGCCTTTTTTGCCCTTCTGCTATAAATTTTATGAAAAATTGGAATTTGCCGTTTTTCAGAATTATTGCTGTTTTGACTTAGAGATGTAAAGTGTTGATAAAATATCGTTTCACATTATCTAAGCTATTATAAAGAATGCTTTTAAACATTTAAGACTAACTGAACTCTCATAAATTGCAAACATATTACCCCTCCCAAAAAACTTTTTTTTTCAACACAATTATTCAGCTTGAAAAGCTTCAACATTTTATAAAGTTCCAATAACATTACACTTCAACGCAAAAATGCACAGAGACTCCCATATATAACAAATAAGATCATGCGCGTGATTTATGGGCAGTTATCCAACAAATAAACTTTGAATTTTGTAAAATTCTGAAATGCTGAAAATTCCAATTTTTCACGAAAATCACACAAAATATTCAATTTTACCCATATTTTCTGCGTTAAAATTGCATATTGCGATAAATCAAATGCATTTTTTTAAAGAAAAGAAAAATATTAGTTTTTTTCTTATATATGTACATACAGGCATATTTTGGTTTAGCATCATTTTCTTCGGATAAGGGTAAAATTTTCTGTATTTAGAGTCACATTAAACACTCTTAGTTTTCCTAATAATGTTTGAAGGTAATTAATCTGTCGCACAGAACAATTAAATAGCATATTTGATGACATATCCTCCAGATTTGACATATATAACGACTTAACAGTGATAGTTGGACAAATCTGAAATATAAAAAATCCTCATTTTTGATCAATTTTGGGCAAAATATTGAGTTTTAATTCAACGAAAAGGCTGTCAAAATACCAAATCATGATGTTATTAATACAACATTGTCATATATAATTGACATTTTTAAGGAAAACTTGTTGGGGTAGGGGTAATATTTTTGGTATCCATAGTTACATTAAACACTCCTTATTATTCTAAACAATGATTTTAGACAACTTATGTATCGCTTAAGTCAATTACATGGCAAATCTGCAGATATATCCTCCAGATTTGACATATATAATGATTTAACAGTGGACTTTTGACAAATCTGAAATGTTGAAAATTCCCATGTTTCATTAATTTCAGGAAAAATATTGAGTTTAAGTCGACAAATGACTGTTCAGATACCATATCGTAAAGTAATTCATGCAACTTTGTCACATAGAACACACATTTGCGTTTTCTGGTTATTTTATGCGAACATAGAGACAAAATTGACCATTTTAGGGTAAATTTGTTGGGATAGGGGTAAGATTTTCGATTTCAGAGTCACATTAAACACTCCTTGTTTAAGCAATGTTTATGACAACTTTTAGATCCCTAAGAACAATTAATTGGCATATCTGCAGATATATCCTTCAGATTTTGCAAGGAACTTTAAATAAATCTGAAATGTAGAAAATACCCATTTTTCATCAATTTTGGGCAAGTTATCGAATTTAAGTCAACAAATGGCTGTAAAAATACGAAATCACAATATAATTCATGCAACCTTGTCATTAACAACACACAATTTGCTTGTTCTGGTAATTTTTATGCGAACATAGACAAAAAAAAATGACAATTTTAGAGTAAATTTGTTGGGGTAGGGGTAAGTTTTATGGATGTAGGAAGTTTATAATACTTCAAAACTGCAATAATTTGTACCAGTTGTAAAGAAAGCATTATGTACTTCCTTTTTATTCCAACTTTAATGAATTTGAACCACTCATAGATAAGATGAGACAAAAAAATGGACAAAACTTTGTCGAAAACGAAAATATTCAAAGATGTGTTTTATATGTCTACTTAAAGTGATAGTTTGGTCATTCAGAACATTATGGTAACATGCTTAATTTCTAAGAAAGACATTAAAAGGCTTAAAACAATTCCAAGAATTATGACATGAAAAACAAACTGGTATTTTAGGACCATTGAACTTACACAGTTTTGAGAAAAATCTTACAATTTACGTCATCATTTCGAAGGGGTAGGGGGTAAGGTTTTAAATTTTGATAATGTACTGGGTATAGAAATGGTACTTATTTGGAATATTTGTTAAGCTTATACTATAGGCTATCATTCTATGCCATAATTTCATAACAGAGAGGTACCAATCAACAAAGTAATTGAAAGAAAAACTTTGATCAAAAACGAAATTTTCCAAATTTTCGTTGGGTGGGTCTAAAAAGGGGGCCTGTTCTTATATTGCGTGCAGGTTATGCTCATGTCAACATGTTTAATTTTGAAGAGGGGGTTAAGAAGGACTGAAAAATTTGAGTGGGAATCATAAGTGAGGGTGCACGGGGGGTTATTCCAGCCCATGGACTAATAACGAACTCCTTTAAACAATTAATTAACTATTTAAATGGACACTCATATGATGCGGAAATAAAGTGATGTTTGAAGGGATTTTTGTGAAGCTTAGGAACACAGTACATAGTTTGAAAGGTGTTTCTTTGGGAAGGAACTTTAAGCATTTCTGTATCTTTATAATAATATTTCTTTCAAACGATAGCAACGTTGTTTGAAGTCTTGTCAACAGGTACAAACACATGGTTTTTACCAATATTCTTTAATTTTGACTTAATTCTATTAACAGACAGCTTAGGCGGTAACTCAATTTAATTATCTTTATAAAAATGCATTCTGTTGTCGACGTTTCTTTAATTTAGAGCATGTCTGTCTGATATTATTATATGTTATAACCAAGCGATGGAACAATGCTTTAATTGCAGTTCTTTAAGTCAGAATGATACCTTTAACAATTAGCTTTGCCCCTATCTCATAGTTAGGCTGAGTGTTTCACTGGCCTTGTAGGTTTAAGACCGTGCATTTCATTCCAATTGTAATGAATAAAGTGCAATATACACTAGAGAGGTGAGTATGGTGTTGATAATAAATGAGAGTTCACAATTTGGAAAGTAAAAATCAACCCGTTTGTCAAATTTCAAACGACAATCCTCGGCAGGGAACAGCGAGAGATCAAAGTAGTCCCATTTTTTTCACGTTCAAAACTGTAGATCTGATTTTTGAAACTTTTCCTTATTTTTTTTTAATATTAAGAGAAAGTAGATCGTGTATGAATCCCAAATTTAAGGTCCGGCTTCACTGTATGTAGCTATTAATTAATAAAACAATGATACTTTTGATCACTATTGTCATCCAGGTACATTTGTATTATGATGCTTAGTACCTACATGTATGTCAAGAAGTCATGGGTACCGGGTTGTTCCATGAAAAATATTTCAAATACAGAATATTATACAAAAAAATCAAGGAATTGTCTTTACATGCTTAATATTTTATTTCGGACATCGTATCTTCATTTGTAGGTCCAATTGCCCAACAGCAATGTGTTAACGTTAAAACAAGTTTTGGGGTTATTTATTTCTTTTTTTCCATCTAGGCTGTAAATGAGTTGATATTGTTTTTGACCAATACTTGAATTCTCTGTGCTAAATTAAGTCTGGTGAAAGGAGTACACGTGGTTCCGGTCTTGGCGTTCGACAGACCATTTTTGATGATAAAACCCACATAACTCTGAAGTGGGACAAATTCATCTTTGGGTCTGAGAATAAGACACATCTTACAAATGTCCTCACATTGTATTGGAAAACAAATGTTCCTCAGTGGCTTTCTGATGGACAGACTTTCAATATCGGTAGGACAGAAAGTTATTTTAATTTAGGATATCTTCGTGGGAGTGCCTTCAATGTCATGCAGCAGCCATGAAGAATCTGATACACGTATTATCTTTCATGCATTTCAGCTTTATATTCTGGGTTTCCACGTGGTGAAAATTTCGGTAATTTTTTTGTATAAAAAAGTGGCACCAAACTTTCAAAATTGCATTTGCTTTGTACTTAATTGTCGTAACTCCCTAATTTTGTTGCCAATTTCTTAACAATATAGGTACCTATTCAGAACTAAGGGTAATTTATCTGGGACAATTATTTTTTGTCAAAAAGTCACTGTTTTGTAAAGTTCTGAATTTTGTGTGAAAAAAATGCTATTTCTCCAGCAAAATTTGGAAAATTACCCGTAAAGCTCGCCTGGTCACAGCAAAACTATACAATCAAGGTCAAATATTTTTCTATATTTGTGTTATTTGGAACAGTTTCTTTCAAACTAGCGCTTGTTTAATTCGATTTCCAGTATCGTAGTGGCTGTGATACGTTCTGAACCTTTTTACATTTTTTCCGCAAATTGTTTTGCACTTTTTTTTTCAAATTGAGTTACTATAAATTCAACTGCGTTTGCCATTTTTGGGACACAAATTAAATAGCCTTAATACTGCTCTTTCACAATATAATCAGATTATAATGCTGCTATAAGGCATATTCCAGGGAAATGAGACGCAATTTGCCTTTGCCGGTAAAATTTTCGCTAAAACTTAGAAATTTTAAATTTCAAAATGAGTGAATGGTACCCTTCTTCATGACGTCATTTCTCTTGACTTAAATAATCGAGATCTATAATATTTGTATCAAATAAAAGAGCAAGGATTGACCATTCAATTAATACCACACATGTGACCCCGTGTATTAGAGACAGCTCGCTACGTTGAATATACGTTGTATGGAGGTTCCCATATGTCACAAGTAAAATCGGAATGATTGAACATCGAATTGAGGAAAAAACGCTGAACAAAAATAGAAGTAAAACGTGCAAAATATGTCTATGCAATAAAACATACTGACCCCATAAAGTTAGCAATATGTCCCTTCAAAAAACGAAACAAATAACTTGTATTGTTGACAAGTTAAAATAGATTAAATCAAACGTGTGTCCGCAAACTTAATCAATAATAAGTAATGATAGACCGTATCCCGAATCTAAAAAGACGGCTAGAAATTGAGTCCGCTGTTCTCATCGGTTTATCAGCATTGTTTCTATATTTTTAGATTTTTTAATATATTTACTTTATGGAATCATTAACAGTTTGTTAAATTTCCGAGGAAAAAGTCATAATATGTCACGAAAAAAGATGGCGATTAAAGTTACAAAACTTGACATCAAATGCCTTTAATAAATCTTCAACTGGTTAACTAGCACATATTAATGTTTATGTATAAATAAATGGATTGAAATGTTAGTATTTAAGTTAGACGTGTCTCTACATTAAAAAAAAATGATATAATTGTCCAAATTTTGAATTATTTAAGGCCTTCAATTTCCTGACTTGAAGAGCCTACCGATCAAAATGTTAGACAGTGTCAACATTGACGAGGACAGATAGGGTAAAAAATAACAGAAATATTAGAAGTATAAGTACATACATTATAGTATAAACCCAAATATATCAAAACAATTTATTCATAAAACAATACCAAAAATTTCATAAATCTTATTGATTCTTTCTATGGACCAAAATATAATTTTGGTATAACACTGCACTATTTTATCAAATTATTCTTGCAGTCACCACCCCCTCCACATGGACGTGCATCAGTGCAAGGTAATTCTGCAGATTTACACGAGCACCTGCTTGAACACATTGATGCTTTGTATCCGCATCTCACCATTTCCGATATGGCATCGGATCATTTGTCATGAGTGTTGGACGTAGTTTCCACCCATGACCCTCGGGACCTGGTTTATCTGGGTTTGGATCTAGATATGATATTCAGATCTTCCCTTTTAAAATTCTGAAACATGACATCTCTGGTTTGTGGAAGAAATTCGTTTTTGTTCCCTTGACTTGCAAAAAAGAACTTTACCATAATTCATTGCAAGTTTATTTGTTGGAGAACCTTCATAAAAAATAAGAAATAAGAAATTTTACGAAAGCATATGGAGTAAATGAACATGAGACCATAACACATATGTTTACTCCAACTGCAAAAATTTTAATGAGCTGTATGGCCATTTCGGAAATTTATTCCTCATTAGCAGCACTTGAACCCAAACAAAGGAAATCCATAATTTCAAAAAATGTTTAAAATGCATAAAACCAAACGAAATCCGAATAATCAGTAATATCAAATATAGCTAAGGACAAAAATACTATGTAGAGAGTTAATCCTTCGGTTTTAGAATTTACATAAATTTAGATAATAGTAATTTAACAAAGTGTACACATGAGATATTATCTCATGTACAAATACACCATATCTAAGAAAAATAAAGAGCATACAATAAACCTTTCAATTTCACTTATAGGGCACCTACCCATTTTTCCTAGAGCAGACGAAACAAATTGGGGTGTGTCCGTAGTAACTGCCAAGGTTTTTCCTTACTTCGACGAATAAAACAGCTAGTTGTGTCACAGCCTGTTACAGCGTTTCAAGCAGGCACTGCTCTACATATCATCAACCTTAACGATAAACCAATCAAATGTGCTGGAAATATGAGTCAACCATTTGACTGACGAAAGCAAACTTCAACTCCAATATCAGATGCAAAATCCATTAGAAGAACATATGTTTCTGGAGAATGTACTTCCACACGTGGAAACCCAGAATATAAAGCTGAAATGCCTGAAAGATAATACGTGTATCAGATTCTTCATGGCTGCTGCATGACATTGAAGGCACTCCCACGAAGATGTCCTAAATTAAAATAACTTTATGTCCTACCGATATTGAAAGTCTGTCCATCAGAAAGCCACTGAGGAACATTTATTTTCCAATACAATGTGAGGACATTTGTAAGATGTGTCTTATTCTCAGACCCAAAGATGAATTTGTCCTACTTCAGAGTTATGTGGGTTTTATCATCAAAAATGGTCTGTCGAATGCCAAGATCGGAACCACGTCTACTCCTTTCACCAGACTTAATTTAGCACAGAACATTCAAGTATTGGTCAAAAACAATATCAACTCATTTACAGCCTAGATGTTGAAAGTATCGCATAAAAGATTTCGTAACAATCTGAGAATAACGTCCAAATGTCTTTGCTCCGGCATACTTTAACATTTGGATAACTTCCATTCCATTGTCTTCAGCTTGTTGTAATGGAGATGTTTCCCGTATATCCAGTCTTGCATTGCAATGCTTAAATGCATCAGATATCTCCTTTTCTATCAATGTCTATCTTTTCGCAAATTACCTTCTAGTGCACAGAATCTACATTTTGATACTCACAAACGTCGTTTCTGTTCTACAGAGGGAAACAATGGACATCCGACTTAAAGACCATCAAAGAAATCCATTAATAAAATGCCAGCTGTTCCTTACAAAAAACGATGCTCAGGAAACAAGTTAGGATCAAATGACAAATAAAAAACAAAACGTTCACACAGAAAAAAAGTATTACTACGACTTTAAATTCAACATCTGCATGGCTAATAGTAATGAAGAACAGGATCAAAAGAAAACTAGGACAATTCATATTTTATTAAATTAATTTATGTTTTAATTTTTTGCACTTTTATTCATGGGATACAAAAGTCCAGATGTTGTCCTGCACTATTAACAATGAAAGGATATGGAGTAAATGCACAAGAGACAAAGTCTCCACAAATACATGGTAAGACCAAGCAATGAAACAACACTTTTATTCTTATACTTCATCTTGAAGTCGCCATGAGGCCTTCAACAATGAGGTTTGCTCGTGACCTCAAAGTAAGTTCATGACGGCCCCTAGCACCGGTTCGAGAGGAATTCAATGCTAATAATGTCTCGTCCTTATTTAGCCCATGGATGCCAGATCGTCAACAAACATAAAAATTAGCGGCAAAGCGCTCTAACAATCATCCGTTGCCCGACAAAAGCACTAATGTTCTAAGCTAGTGAACAGATACAACATATAAACAAACACAGAACGCTCATCAAGTCGATTGCTAGTCAGCATGAATTTTGAAAAATTGCCATAAAAATAATAAAATACCAAATTTGAAAGCATATGAGATATTCTCTCAAGAACAAGTACACCATAACCGAGATATACAGAAAGCAAACAGCACTCGCACTGTGCCTGATCGTTCGTCTAAAGCAATTTAGCTCCCGTCCGATCTGTACACAATTCGGAAGCCCATGGTCACGTCTTTCTTGACTCGGCTCTCTTGTGCTTGCACATCCCGTCAATTCGGGTGCTATTGATTTACATCTTTGTGGCTTATTAAGCAATATTTGAAAGACTACAGAAATTGAATCTCACAGCAACAGTTGCGACCTGTGTGCCCTGGTAGTGCATTAGGAACTGCTTTATTAGTATAAGGATAGGTGCCAAAGACGACCCAGACGTTCATAGAGAGAACGGGGAATTTCGTTTAACGATACCAGGCTTACTTAAATCGTTCCTTTATATCACATATTGGGTTTAAATTTAGAATTCATTAATCCTTCTATTATAGTACAATTAAAATTTAAAACTTCCATCTATTTAATGAAAAGAAATGTGACAAAAAGAAAAACAATCCGTGTTTAAATTACACAGAAGTTAAACTACAATATTCGTGCCTTTGATTACATTTCTGATTTAGTTTAAGAAAAATTTCTTTTTTAAAAAAAGAATAAACCATATACGCATACAATTATATCAAATCAATCAATGACTTCAAGATGAAGAACAACAATAAAAGCGTTGTTGCTTTGCTTGTTTTTTACCATGTATTTGTTGAGACTTTGTCTCATGTGCATTTACTCCATATCCTTTTATTCACCATTATATATAAACATTTCATTGTCCGACTGAATCAGGTCCATAAAGTCATTAATTGTAAATCGAATCCGGCGCTTAAAAACAGCAATGAAATCCAGAAATCCCAGTATATTTGAAGATCCCCTTGTAGTAAGAACTTTATCCAACCTCCATGAAAATTACGTCATTGTCCCTGCAGACAAAGCTTCTAACATCATACTGTTTGTGTGTAAGAAACACTATCTCGACTGCCTTATGAAGGAGATGGACATCGACAGTACATCTGGAAACCCTACTTAAACCCCTACCACAATATCGAGGGATGAGATTGTAAAAAATCACACTTCAGTTTTAGCATCATTGGGCATTAAAGCCAATGATGAAAACAGTCAACTCCCTTACATCTACTGGGTACCTAAACTTCACAAGAATCCATACAAACAGAGATTCATTGCCGGGTCTTCCAGATGCACCACTAAACCTCTTTCACAGCTCCTCACTACTTTGTTGACCGCAGTCAGAGATGGCCTGAAAAATTACTGTAATAAAGCTTACTCCACAAGCGGTGTGAATCAAATGTGGATTCTTAAAAATTCAAAAGATCTCCTCGAACAGCTATCATCAACCAGTCTTACCCATTGCCATAGAATTCAAACCTTTGACTTTTCTACTCTTTATACAACCCTACCTCACAATAAACTTAAAACAGTAATTGCAGATTTAATACATCAATGTTTCTGCACTAAAAATGGAGAACGCAGATACACCTATTCAGTTATAGGGAAAGACAAGACATATTTTGTTAAGAACCACACTGATTCAAACAAGAAGTACACCGAGACTGACGTAATCAAAATGTTAGAATTTTTGATCGACAATATTTTTGTCGAATTCGGAGGTCGTGTTTTCCAACAGACAATAGGGATTCCTATGGGAACTAACTGTGCGCCGCTTTTAGCTGACCTTTTCCTTTACTCGTACGAGGCCAAGTTTTTACAAGGACTTATTCAAAGAAAACAAAAATATTTAGCCCAGTCCTTTAATTTCAGCTTCCGCTACATAGACGATGTACTCTCTCTTAATAATCCTAAATTTAAGGAGTACTTACATCAGATTTATCCCAATGAGCTTGAAATTAAAGAAACAACTGACACACCTAATTCAGCTTCGTACCTAGATCTGTTACTGTATATTTACGAAGATGGACGTTTGAAGTCTAAGCTGTATGATAAGCGTGATGATTTTAATTTCCAAATTGTGAACTTTCCCTTTCTGAGCAGCAATATACCTACCTCTCCAGCCTATGGAGTGTATATTTCACAGTTGATTCGTTACTGTCGAGCATGTAGTTTGTACAGTGATTTTTTGAACAGAGCAAAAACACTGTCCCAAAAGCTGCTTAGTCAGGGATTTGTTCAACCAATGTTAATTTCATCCCTCAAGAAATTCTATGGCCGTCACCATAACATCATCGAAAGATATGACGTGTCAGTATCCCAAATGAAAGTGGACATTTTCAGCTAGATTCACGTCTTCCCGGATTTGACTACCGACTTTGACATTTTCCTGGATTGACCCACTCAAAGTGTGACGGGTGCTGTTAACAGAGCAGGACATGCTTACCCTTCCGGACCACCTGATGTCGCTCTCGGTTTTATGGGAGTTCACACTGTGAGTGCTATAGTTTTTTGGTGTTGTCTTGTTATATTTTAGTTTTGTCTTTGTTAGTTATGTTTGTGGCACCGATCTGTCTTTGTCTTGGTTTGAATACTGGATGATTACAAAAGCTTTTCAAAATTTAACTTGGTACTGTTTGAGGGTTAGAGAAGTAACATGTACCTTGATTTTAATTGGTTATGTCTCAGGGTTAGCAAAAGACATTAACCAATCAGCTACCTAACTGACCTCTCAAAAACATATATGCTTCACTTACCGTGTGACGGGTGCTGTTAACAGAGCAGGACATGCTTACCCTTCCGGAGCACCTGATGTCACTCTCAGTTTCATTGGAGTTCACACTGTGAGTGCTTTGTTTTGAATGTTGTGATTTCTGTTTCTGTGCCTTTTGTCTGTCAAGCGTCGTTGTTTTGTGTCTGGCGTCGTTGTTTTCCATGTTCTCGTTTTGGCCATGCCTTTGGACTTTGGATTTTTGTAAATTTCACCCCTTTGTTCCTTCGGTATTCTACTGCCGTTGTTTTTTCAACGATAGAAACAACTTTAAATCAATTTTATAAGATGATGACGTCATTGTTTCTAATAACCAATAATATGGTTTTGCTCTTGAATTTGCAGTATCAAGCGACGGAATCAAAAAGTAGGTGTATTTTCCTCAATAGAAATACTAATATAGCGATGAGTACAGCGACATGTCATTTTAAGCCTTCGGTTGACGGTCTATGAGAGGATATGGAGTAAATGTACATGAGACAAAGTCTCTACAAATACATGGTAAAACAAAACGATTGAACAACGCATTTATTGTTGTTTTTTATCTTGAAGTCACCATCAGGCCTTCAACAATAAGCTTTGCTCATACCTCATAGTAAGTTCAAGACGGCCCCTGGCACCGGTAATAGCGATATTCATTGCTAATTGTCGAGCAACGCTACATACATACTCTTCATTATCAATGAATGCGTGGTTGTCAAACATAAATAAGTTTGAATACCCTTCAGAGTAGATTAAACAATTCATATCCAATCTTTTATCAGATGAAAGATTTTTTTCCTACTTTTGAATAATAGTGTGAGATTTTCAATATAGTACTATTTGAATACGGAACAAAGTGTAAAAACAAAGTTGGTTAGCAGATAAATTACCTGTTTCAGTGCTTTCAGAGTTTAATAAACAAAAGCTACTGTATTTCGACAAAACTAAGGGTCTATCTGACAACTTAAAGATTTTAAACAAAATTTGTCAAGAGTGACAACTTCGTAATGGAAAAAATAAAATACACACAAAGGTGCTTTGTCGGGTTTCAGATTTCAGTCTATATATAGAAACTTGTGTTACCCGAAATCAAGACTACACACTGCCGAAAGCTTATTTCCATTAACATCTGAAGAAACAATTTCAAAAGCATTTAAAATTAAAACATTTATATAATAAAAAAAAACTTATCAGGTCCATGTCTATTTTTGTTCGGCTTGAAGACAACTATTTTAGAGTTCTCCTCATTATGACAAAAAAAAAGTAAATACTATGTGATTTTAGAATTACCCCTTTTCTCGTTCTTGTTTCGGTATTCATTTGCCGATGTATGTAATCAGTTTTGTTACGTGTGCTGTTATTAGAGTAGGACATGCTTACCTTTCCAAAACACCTGATGTCACTCATTTTTAATGGGAGTTCATGCTTTGAGTGCCTTTGTTTAAATGTTGTATTTCTACTTCTGCACTTAGTTTGAGTCTAACGTCATTGTTCTCTGTGTTCTCATTTTCAAAGAACTTCGATTTTTTTTCTGCCCTTGTTTGAAATAGGGCAGTTATATAAAAAAAAACAACGAAAGACGGGGAAAACGTGTTATTTACATATTGCTTCACAATACCGTTGATATAATGTGAAAACACAAATTATGGTCTTTTTGGTCCTTGGGGTAAAAAAGATTGGATATTTTACGAAAGGATATGGGGTAAATGAACATGAGACTATAACACATATGTTAAATCCAACTGCAATAATTTTAATGAGCTATATGGCCATTTCGGAAATTTATTCCTAATCAGCAGCACTAGAACTCAAAGAAAGGAAATTTATAATTTCAAAAAAGGTTTAAAATACATAAAACCAAACGAAATCCGAATAATCAGTAATACCAACTATAGATAAGGACAAAACCACGATACTTCGGTTTTAGAATTTACATAAATTTAGATAAAAGTAACTGAACAAAGTATACACATGAGATATTATCTCATGTACAAGTACACCATGTCTAAGAAATATAAAGAGCATCTCTACCACGGGGAATCGAGCCACAATATCCGAAACCAACCAGCTCGTACAATGCCAAGAAACACTGTAATAAAACTTTAAGGATTGCTTAGCATAAACATAGTTAATTATAGACAATATTTATGGCCTTCTTGGTTCATGGAAATTGTCAGATATTATTGCGCAATACTGTACTTCGTACTTCTAAATTTCTTTATTAGTATATTTAATTTTCAAAAATTGTTTTACATATTCATTTTGGTTTGTCGATTTTTGGAAAATGCCGATGAAAGCAAAATGCTTATTAATATTAGAATGATTGTAATCTGACATAGGTATATCGTAATTTCGACATAACTATGTCGTCATTTCGACATAGCTTTGTCGCTTTGTCGTAATTTCGACATTATATTTTTAAATCCAAATGACTCCTATCGCCTTTTTAATACAACCTCAGTCACCAATATAATACAGTATATTTTCTTATCCTGCAACGATTGACGGTCTTGTAACCAAAACCAAAAATAAGACAAATAATCAATATCACTATCATTTCATTTTTACATCACCTTATTAGCTTTTTGATGACAGTTGATGATACTCAATATGAGAAGTGATTTTGTTAAAAAAAATCCAAAAACAAGTGATTTTTGTCGCACACGTCCCATGCCAGTTAAGATCAGTTCTTGGCAAAGGGTGTTTTATAAGACTTGGTGGTCTATCTGTAGGATGTTATAATTCATACGGTATCCTGTTTGAATATTTATCGGATTTATTTTTAGTATCTGACGGAAAAGGTCGAAACGGACTTTGTAAGCATATGTTTAATCTATGTTTTAAATGTAATTCAACAAAGCATACAATAGAAAAAAGATATCATTCAACAAGTGTTTCGGGGTGTTGCTGGTTTCACTTAAGCAAATTAAATATGATTTAAAAATGGGCAAATCCAGTCACACAACAAAGGCCAGGGATGGGCCTAGAATTTCAAGGATATCTCAGGAAAAAGGAATTTCCGTCACTTATTATTAACTCTTTTTGCGATACTTCTGCATGAAATAAACTCCACTTAAATTAATATTGAAGAAAATCCATACGAGAGTTCATTTATAGAATTAGTGAATGGGAGATAACAGGAAACACCTACAATGGCCGAACATAACAATCACATGTCACAATCAGCCAGGGAACCGCATAAGAAAAACAATAAAATGACAAAAGACAAACATAGATAACGATAGGAACTCGGGAGAAGAATTTATTATGTTACCCTAGACGTAGTAGGGACGACATAGTGTTCTTTGTCCGTTTTACTATTATTATGTCGCCCCAGACGTAGTCGGGACGACATATTGTTTTAAGTCTATTTCTCTTTTATTCATTATTCATTATTTAGTCTCCCAAACGAAGTTTGTGGAGACTTATTGTTTTTGCTGTGTTTCTTCTTATTATTATGTCGCCCCAGACGTAGTCGGGCGACATATTGTTATTGTTCTGTGTCTTCTTATTAAGTCACCCAAACGAAGTTTGGTGACTTATTGTGTTTACTCTGTTTCTTATTAATTTTCATTATTATTATTCTCCAATGAATTTTATAGATTTTGTCCAAACAATATCTCGGAGATGGGTTGTCCAAACTTAATGAAACTTGGCACAGTGTGGACTACTACCCCAAGATGTGCAAGAAGGTCTTTGAATTTCAAAAATGACGACCGTCATTGGTCACTTTGAACTTTGACCTCAAACCTTTTGATTGGATTATCTCGGAAAGTGTAACAGATAGCTGATAATATGTAAGACAAAAATGTTTATTTCGTCTTCACGGACCTTTGTTACATATGGACCGAAACTCTATGATGACCCGTTCATGAGTTTTGCCCCTGAAAAATTTCGTCATATGTTAAAACATGTTTTTTCTCTGAAACATTATTGTTTCTACTCTTTTATTTTGCCATGTGTTTTTTGTGCTTTATATTTTAGATTTTAAATTCATTCCTTTTAACAGATCACCTGCTCATGTATCTCGTTATTTTAATTTTTTCGGAAAACGGTAAGAGATAGAAACCTGAAACCTTTCCCATTCAACTTAGGTGATATGTGTTACATGCCAAGGTCAAAGGTCATTGATCACTTTGAACTTTGACCTCAGATTTGATTATCTCAGAAACAATAATAGATGGCTGATTAAATGTATCGGGGAAAATGTGTGTCTTGTTGAGATCTACATTTATTACATCGGGTCCAAAATTATTGGAACAACCGTTTTGGGTATATGGACCAAAAACCGATTTTTTTTTTTCGTCCGAATTTCGGTTTTTTGCTTACAGCTCAAATACCATTGAAGATACAAAAAGACATGCAACATACGAAATGTTCAGGAAGACGGGACCTTCAATATAAGGTAAAGGTCAAAGGTCATGGTCACACCCCATACTTTATTTCAGTTAAAGTATCAATAAATACACTTTGAGAAATGTCACTTCCGGTTAATGGCGGCGCCCAGAAACAAAAGCATGCACAGCTAAAAAATATAAAATTGTGTAGAAAGGGTATAAATAACGAACACTAAACGTTATAATATTATGAAAGACTATAATTGACAACCATAAGTCATAAATTTGGCGCTGCAGATAGTACGGGATATTCACATCTTGGAACCTTTGCGAGAAAAGTATACATGGGTATCATGGACAAGTTTACAAAGGGTTCCCCGACCTCACAAGCGACATAAGTTTTATGAGTGCAAACAACTCTTACACCTGTAAGACCGTGACCATTTATAATGATTTAGGAGATGCAAAATCCATTAAAGACTTCCAACACTTGCATACATGTGAAACATGCTGTGAGAGTAACAGCAGCAAAAATCCATCAAATACAACAAATACAGGTCCCGAAAATATAGATTCAGAAAGTGAAATTACTGAATATCATGATGCTTTAAACACCGATACAGAGGTAGATGACCTTTTAGATGATACTATTTTAAAGATACCTATGTATATTCAACCTGACAATAAAAAATCTTGTTTATTAAAATGTGATCATCCTGATAATGAACTTATGCTTATGTGCAACACTTGCAAAGGTTGGATTCATTATGAGTGTTCCGAACTACCAGCTTATCAAATATATACGCTCGGGAATTCACACAGGAAATATACCTGTAAAATATGTGCATCAGTTCCAGCAGATTTTATTATCCAGTCGTTCAAAAAGCACAAAGAAGCAGCAGTTTCGTGCAATATTGATAAGGATTGCACGCCACTGTCACCAGACACAAATAGGTCAGAGTATGTAGACAACCTTGTTACAAAAATTCAAGATTCCCTAGTATCTTGTTTATCAAATATTGAGACCAAAGACAATATTATAGTAAAAAGTATGACAAGTTTTGAAGAAAGAATAAGTGTCATAGAAGAAAACATTAACAAAAAAACTGGCTGAAATTCATATAAACTGCATTGAAAATGTCAATTCGCAGATTACAACATTGTCTTCTAAAGTTGAAAGTCTACAACAAAACTATGAAAAGGTAAATATGGATTCCGTTAAGAGTACAATGACAAAAGTGTCATCTCAAGCACTTGAAAACAGCAACAAACTGGACAAAATCTCGGTTAGCCTGACATCTATCAATCAATCTAACGACAAGCTTAGTGATAAGTTGGACACTATGCAAGCAACACACATGTCAAGTATGATTGAACTTACAACAAATTTACAAAAAGTTGATACTACTGTCCACCATCTTGATACTACCACCCAATTATTAGAAGATCCGAACAAAAACGTTCAACTTGAAAATATATCATCACAGATAGATATGATTTCGGAAAGCATAAATAGTGTCAAGGAGAATATTCAGTCGAATGTAACTTATGCGTGTGCGGTCAAAAATAGATATGAATTACTTGCTGACCAAGCCAATTATTCTTCTTCACCTGTTCAAGGAGGAAAGAAACAAGAAAAGAAAGATAAAACTTTCCCTCCAAAAACTGTCCTTTTGATAGGCAATTCTCATTTAAAGCCAATTAGATGTACACATTTTGTAAGTAATTGTGATGTTAAGAAACAAATTAGTTATGATAGGGAAGAGGCAGAGAAATTTTTAATCGAGTCAAATGAGCATTATGATTGTATTGTTTTACATCTTTTTACAAATGATGTCAAAGGTAGTAGTAGTCCTGAAAGTATTTGTAATGACTTAGAATCTCTTATCGACAGAACCCAGGTAAAATGGCCAAACTGCAAGTTTGTGCTCTCCTTTGGCATAGCTAGAGGTGATTCAGATGATTTGAATACTAAAATACACAAATGTAATGTAATACTCCAACACAAATTTTTGAACAACAACAATATTTTCATTTGTGACAATTCTGCTTTAGGGATAAGAAATGAGGCAAATAGTAGACTTTTGAAAGGGGACAACATTCATCTGAATAATGAGAGTATTAGAATATTTGCTAGCAACTTGAAGCATAGTATTGGTAATTGTTTGAAGATTAAGGTCAGAAATTTTCAAAAACAAGCTTCAAGAAATGAATACAGAGAAAATAAAAGTTGGGCTAATAATATCGGTAGCTGGCAGTATCCGTATGACACGTATAGACGTAAAGGGTATAAATAGTATGATACAACAAATAAGGAATTGAACAAGTAGAATTGGGGTTCAAGTATTAAATATCAAGAGTATGTCTTGCATAAAGGTATAATCACATACATGTACAAATGTATATTCAGTAACATTTTAATGACAACAAGGGTTGAAGAGAAAATAGCGATGCAGGTACTGGTAGGTGTTATATTGTATTCCATATTATATGAGAAGTAAATTATTTTTATTATTTTATGATAATTCTTTTTCAAAAATTCAAAGTCAGTGGTGTTCATTTCAATATTATATAAAACCATTTAGTGGAAACTTTTCTTTCAAAAGAAATTTTAAGTAAAGTTTTTATTACTGAATTTCAACTTACTCAGGAGTATATGTATTGCATATACCGGTAGGTATAATTACATATGTACATTAACATTTTAATGACAACAAGTGTTAAATATGATGAGATGAGAAAATTAGAAAGTTACAAAGCATGTACTCGTGTTATATTGTACTTCATATTATATATTAGAACCTAAGAAGATTATTATTTTATGATAATTCTATTTTCGAGAATTAAAGTGGTTTTCATTTCAATATCATATAAAACCATTTAATAGTGAAAATTTTAATTTCGAAAGAAATTTTAAGTAAATAAACTCTAAAGTTTTTATACCTGAATTGCAAGTTACTAGTATTATTATGTGACCATAGATATGAGTGGTACACTGACGTTGGTATATATATAAAAGTATTTTTTGTTTGTTTTCCTTTATAGAGTCAGTTGAAATAACTGTTGATGTTTGTGTTTATTGCCCTTTTAACACAACAATTTGATTGAATTTGTAGTTATAATCACACATTTTGAGTGTTTTTCTATATCTAGATTTTTTCTACACATCAATTTGATTGAATTTGTAGCCATAATCGCACATTTTGAGCATTTTATTTTTTTTTTTTTAGGAAATTTAATCTTTAAAAACAAACTCTATTAAGAATATAAAGTATACCATTTTGTTGAAATTTTAACAAAATCAAGTAAGAATAAAGAATAAATAACTTGTTATTAATATGTTATCTACCAAAAAAAGTTTAAAAATTTCTTCATGGAATATCAACGGGTATAAATGTAAAGGTATCAATAAATTTGTAGATCCTGATTTTATTGAGAAGTTAGAGATACATGATATTTTTTGTCTACAGGAGACACACTGTGACCCTGATAGCTGTTTGGAACTTAAAGGTTTCCCTAGACCAGTTAGACTAAATCTAAGAAAAACGGTAAACTTTCTGGTGGTTTGTCAATTTACGTAAGGAATACAATTAGATCTGGAGTTAAATTCTTAAAACATAGTACAAATGATTACATATGGTTGGAATTATCCAAATTTTTCTTTGGATTTTCTGAAAATCTTTATATTTGTTTTGTATATAACCCTCCTGAAAATTCTAGTTACTCAAAAAAGTTAGAGTATGATATATTAGATCTGATTGAAAATGATATTATTAAATATTCACAGTGTGGTCAAGTTTTGGTGGCCGGAGATCTGAATGCTCGAACTGGTCTTGAATTAGATTACATTGATTTGGACTCGGATAAGCACCTGCCAATTTTTGAAAGTTATAAATTTGATTCAGCTTCTATGAAAAGGCTAAATAAAGATAATACAGTAAATTCAAGGGGTAAAAACCTCTTAGCTTTATGTATCTCCTCCCGATTGCGGATATTAAACGGCAGAACACTGGGTGATTTAATGGGTTCCTTTACTTGTTATCAACCCCTGGGTAGTAGCTCAGTAGACTATATGCTAGTTTCAGAGGAATTATTATCTTCAGTCATTTATTTTAAAGTGAATTATTTTTATCCAGATCTCTCAGATCACTGTCAGTTAAATTGTATGATCAGATGTAGTTGTGATTATTCTACCTCTGTATCAACTGGAACTTATATGCCAGACAAGTTTGTCTGGGATGAAAATTCTTCATCAGATTTTCAGAGTGCTTTAAACTCTGAAGATATTCAGTCATTGATCTCTACTTTTAATGAGAATACATATGACTCAAGTATGATTAATAAAGCTGCTGAGGACATAAACAATATTTTTATTTCAGCAGCCAATAGATCTTTAAGAAAGAGGAAAAATATTAAGTTTAAAAATAAGAGAAAACAACCGAAACCTTGGTTCGACCAAGACCTAAACGTGTTGAAAAAAGAATTATATCATAAAGTATTTCTTATGGAAAAACATAGGGGTGATCCAATTATTCGTGGATCGTTTTATAAACACTTGAAGTTCTACAGAAAAGCGAGACGCAAGAACGCAAGAGAGTTCAAACAGAGGGTAATTGAAAAACTGGAATCATTACATGAGGAAAACCCAAAAGAGTATTGGAATCTATTAGATAAATTAGAAAGTAATAATAGTTCCAAAAAGGATGAAACAAATATTGAACTAAACGACTGGTTCAATCATTTTAAGGACTTAAATTCCGAAGTAAAATCTTCAAATAATGAATGAAAAATTAAAAATATTACAAAATGAAAAAATATTTAATGAATTAGATTACAAAATAACTAATTCAGAAATAAACAAAGCTGCTTCTTCACTGAAAAATTCAAAAGCAGCAGGCTTTTCTCAAATATCTAATGAGATGATCAAGTATGGTCAAACTTATTTATTACCATCACTCTGTAAATTGTTTAACCTTATTTTTACTAATGGGGTATATCCCATGTCCTGGGGTTTAACTTATATTAGTCCCATACATAAATCTGGTTCAAAATATGACCCAGCCAATTTTAGAGAAATTGCGATAGGAGACAATATTGGAAAACTATTTAATAAGATTTTAAGTAACAGACTATCCAAATTCTTATTGGATAATGATATTATTAGACCAGAACAAATAGGATTTGTAAAAGGTCGGAGAACCAGTGATCATATGTTTGTTCTGAATTCACTGATTCAGAAATATGTAAAAAATGATCATCAGCCACTTTATACATGTTTTGTTGATTTCAAGCAAGCTTTCCCCTCTGTTTTCCATATGCATTTGTTTTATAAATTAAAATTACTGGGGGTTGGCTCGAAATTTTATAATATTGTGAAAGACATGTATACCAATTTGCATGCTTGTGTAAAGGTAGACGAAATCAGAACAGATTTTTTTAAATGTGCATTGGGAGTAAGACAAGGGGATAGTCTAAGCCCCAATTTATTTAATATATTTGTAAATGATCTACCAAGACAGTTTGACAGATCATGTGATCCAGTTCATTTAGGATCAAAATATATCAATTGTTTACTATATGCAGATGATGTTATACTGTTATCAACATCTGCAAAAGGACTTCAGTCTTGTATTGACAGATTATCCATATTTTCTAATCAGTGGAAACTGAATGTTAACCTTAAAAAGACAAAAGTATTAGTCTTTAATAAAAGTGGCCGTAAGACAAATATTGAAATAAAGTATAAAGATGAAATAATAGAAAGTGTACAGAGATACAAGTACCTAGGTATTGTTTTTACAGCCTCTGGAACTTTCTCTGCCGCTAAAGAGGAGTTATATAATAAAGGATATAAAGCCTTATTTAAATTGAGAAAAACATTTTCTGACCATACACCAAATGCAAAAGTTTTGTTACATATTTTCAACCATACAATAAAGCCCATATTGCTGTATGGATCTGAAATCTGGGGATACTTCTCCCCAACTAAATATAAAGATAATGTAGATAAATATATTACTAAAGAAATAGACTCTATTTTATTAGAGAAGCTCCACACAAAATTCTGTAAATTTATATTAGGTGTTCGAGTCAGATCATCAATGATGGATGTAGAGGGGAGCTGGGTAGTCTGCCTTTATTATATTCAATAATATGTAATTTAGTAAAATACTGGTGCTATATAGTAAAAACAGTTGACAGGTCAAACTCGTTATTATTCGAGGCCTTTAAAATGTCTGAACTTATGTCAGACAAAAATAAAGATTCTTGGGTTGGATTTATTAAGGTTATTTTTAAATATCTGAAATTAGAATATTTATTTCGTAACCCAGAAAAATTTAAAACTAATCAGATAGTAAATAAAGTTAAACTCCAATTGCATGATAAGTTCACATGCATTTGGAAAGCTAACTTACTTAATGATAAAAGAAAAGTTGTGAACCAAGGTAATAAGTTAAGAACATATAGACAATTCAAAACTAATTTTACTTTTGAAAAATACCTTTTATTTGGTAATACAGAACAAAGAAGACTTCTTTCTAAATTTAGAATAAGCGACCACCCTCTACAAATAGAAATGGGTCGATATTTACAATTAGAAGTCAAAGATAGAATATGCAAAACTTGTTCTGAAAATATTGAAGATGAATGTCATTTTTTAATACAATGTAAAAGTTATTTAAAAGAACGTAATCCTTACCTTAAAGAAATAGAAGAAAGATTTAAACATTTTAAAAATCTTTCTGACGTAAATAAATTTTTATGGCTTATGTCAGCTGAAGATAAATTTATTGTAACTACACTAATCCTAACTAGTAATGGTGTGTCTCCTGTAGAGTATTTCATTCTAATATTCACTATTGTATCTACAATTGTTGTATATAATAACCATTTTATTTTTGTGTATCCTTTATTTGATATTATTTCAGTTGTAAAATCAATTAATACCAATAACTGTTTTACTTAGTTAATATTATAGTATGTTATCAGCTTTGTATTTATTTTGTATTGTAATTATTCTGCTCAGCAATGGGCGCCATGATTGGCTGAATAAAATTATCTCTCTATCTCATATTAAGCTTGGAATGTTGGTTTCACGATGAATCAATAATACAAACATTATGACGCAACTTTCTGATGCAATCCAGATTAATTTTGACCTCTGAATCAAAGCATTTATAGCACTGATAGACAAAAACATAATGAGTTTAAGAAACTAATTCTTACATTAGGAAAAAAAAGATTATTTCAGAACAAATTATTACAATCATTAGTGGTAAATAAACAACACAGCATTTTTTCAAAGGACAATTGAGTATTGAATCTGGTTTTGGTGACTGGTGATTGCATGCAAACATATCATCACTCGTTCTTCATTATTATTAAGTCTCCCAAACGAAGTTGGGAGACATATTGTTTTTGTTGCGTTTCTTATTATTAAGTCTCTCTAATAAAGTTGGGAGACTTATTGTTTTTGTTGTGTTTCGTATTATTATTAATTCTCCCAAACGAATTTTGAGACTTACTGTTTTTGTTGCGTTCCTTATTTTTAAGTCTCCCAAACGAGGTTGGGAGACTTATATTGTTTTTGTTTTGTTTTTTTTGTTTTTTTTGCGTTTCTTGTTATTATTAAGTTGGGAGACTTATTGTTTTTGTTGCGTTTCTTATTTTTTAGTTTCCAAAACGAAATTGGGAGACTTATTGTTTTTGTTCCGATTCTTATTATTAAGTCTCCAAAAAGAAGTTGGGAGACTTATTGTTTTTGTTGTGTTTCTTATTATTATTAATTCTCCCAAACGAATTTTGAGACTTACTGTTTTTGTTGTGTTCCTTATTTTTAAGTCTCCCAAACGAAGTTGGGAGACTTATTGTTTTTGTTTTTGTTGCGTTTCTTGTTATTTTTAAGTTGGGAGACTTATTGTTTTTGTTGCGTTTCTTATTAAGTCACCCAAACGAAGTTTGGTGACTTATTGTGTTTACTCTGTTTCTTATTATTTTTCATTATTATTATTCTTCAATGAATTTCTTTAACCTTGTCCAAACGTTTTCTCAGAACTGGATGGTCCCAACTTAATGAAAATTGGCAGCATTGTAGATACCAACCCAAAGGCCAAAAGGTCTTGGAATTTCCAAAATGACCACCGCAATTGGTTACTTTGAACTTTGACCTCAAATCTTGTGATGGAATTAACTCGAAAACCGTGAAAGATAGCTGATTAAGTGTATTGAAAAAAATGTTTGTTTGGTCATGACGGACATTTGTTACATTTGGACCGAAACTCTATGGTCAACCATTCATGAGTTATAGGCCATGGGTTGAAATCACTTTCCGTGCACCCCCCCCCCCCCCCACACTTATGATCCAGACCGATTTTTTTCAGTCCTTTATTATCCCCTCTTCAAAATAAAACATGTTTACACGAATATAACCTGCACGCATAGACAGTATAGGGCCACTTTTATAGTACACAGCACAAAATTCTTGTATTTTTGTTTTAATCTTAATTTTATCTTCTAAGCTCCATAATTTTTATGTAGATAAGTTAGATGTATTGAAATTTGGTATCAATTGAAGCTTATTTAATATACTTCACAATGAACACAAGTTTGGGCACTTTACGCCATTTTTATGATCTGGGGATACAAAAAAATACCCCTCCCCCTGCAAAAAAATGCAAAAATGACGATTTTTTAGCTTTCAATTCCTTTCTGATCAATAAATTTCATCATTTGATCTAGTTTGTATGCCTCATTTATCAGTTGTGATACAATGTTGAAAAATAAGACCATTAAAGTCCTTAAAATTTTGATTTTCTGTATAAAATTTTTGAAAAATGAAAATTTTCGGAATTTTTAATATTTTCACAATTTCGACTTTCTTACTTCTTGAATATATATCTAATAATTGCCAATGCAATAATGTTTTAGAATATGTTAGCATCAAATTATGTGAAAAAAATTTAGAATCAGACTTATTGCGGGATCAAAAATGCCAAAATTAACACTTAAGGGAAAATTTAAAATATTCAGGTTCTAAATGATAAAAAGATCATGTCTAATGCAAATTATTGTGTGTATTTCACTACAGCTGACATGCAGAAGCCCATTTAAGTAGATTCAAACTTTTTACGGGGTCGTTTTTGGCCCTTCTGCTCGAAATTTTATGAAAAATAGGAATTTTCCGTTTTTCAAAATTATTGCTAATATGGCAAAGAGATGTATAAACTTCACAAATTTGGTATATAACGTAAAAATGTGGATAAAAAATCCTTTCACCATAACTAAGCTATTAGAATATATGCTATTGAACATTTTAGACTAACTAAACTCTCATAAATTGCAAACATATTACCCCCCCCCCCCCCAGAAAAAAAAAATTCAGCACAATTTATTTCATTTTATTCAGCTTCAAAAGCTTCAACAATGTATAAAGGTCCAATAATATAACATTTCAAACACAAAAATGCACAGCGACTCCCATATATAAAACAAAATAAGATCATGCGCGTGGTTTATGGGCAGTTATACATCAAATAAACTTTGAATTTTGTAGAATTCCGAAATGATGAAAATTAATATTTTTCACGAAAATCGCCCAAAATAATTAATTTTACCCATATTTTCTGCGTTGAAATTGCATATTGCAATAAATCAAATTCATTTTTTAAAAGAAAGTAAAAATGTTAGTATGTTTTGTTCATTTATAAGTAAAGACAGGTATATTTTGGGCATTTTTTAGCATCATTTTCTTTGGGTAGGGGTAAAATTTTCGGTATTTAGAGTTACATTGAACACCCCTGGTTTTTCTACATATTGTTTTAAGAGATCCCAAAGAACAATGAATTGGCATACCTGCAGATAAATCCTCCAGATTCGCCACATATAACTATTTAAAAGTGAATTTTGGATAAATCTGAAATGCTGAAAATTCCCATTTTTCATCAATTTTGTACCAAATATTGAGTTTAATCTGACAAGTGAAGCTTAAAATGACAAATCATGATAAAATTAATGCAACATTGTTATATCCAAGGCAGACTTTGCGTGTTTTGGTTATTTTTATGCGAATATAGACAAAAATTGACTATTTTAAGGTGAATTTGTTGGGGTAGGGGTAAGATTTTAGATATTTAGAGTCACATTAAACACTCTTTGCTTTTCTAAACAATGTTTTAAGACAACTAATGTATCACAAATAAAAGGCATAAAGGCATATCTGCCGAAATATCCTCCAAATTTGACATAAATTACGACTTAACAGTGAACGTTGGACAAATCTGAAATACAGAAAACCCTCATTTTTCATCATTTTGGGGCAAAATATGTAGTTTAAGTCAACAAATAGCTGTTAAAATACCAAATCATATTATTCATGCAACATTGTCATATATAACACACATTATTCGTGTTCTGCTTATTTTTTGCGCACAAAAACCTAAAATTTGACAATTTTAGGGAAAATTTGTTGGGGTAGGGGTACGATTTTCGGTATTCCGAGTCACATTAAATACTCCTTGATTTTCTAAACACTTTTTTCAGACAACTTATGCATCTCTTAAAACAATTGACATATCTGCAGATATATCCTCCAGACTTGCAATATATAACGGGTTAACAGTGAACTTTGACCAATATCTGAAATGTTTAAAATTGTCATTTTTCGTCGATTTCGGGGACGATGTTGAGTTTAAGTCAACAAATGGCTGTTAAAATATCTAATCGTGATGCAGTTCTTGCAATATTGTCATATTGAGCACACATTTTGCGTGTTGAGTGAATTTTATGCGAACATAGACAAAAAAATTGACAATTTTAGGGAAAATTTGTTGGGGTAGGGGTAATATTTTTGGTATTCAGTGTCACATTAAACACTCCTTGGTTTTCTAAGCAATGTTTTAAGACAACAAATGTATCGCTCAGACCAATTAGATGGCAAATCCGCAGATAGATTTTACATATTTAACGATTTAACAGTGAACTTTGGACAAATCTGAAATGTTGAAAATTCCCATTTTTTATTAATTTAGGGAAAAATATTGAGTTTAAGTGGACAAATGTCTGTTAATATAGCAAATCATAGAGAAATTCATGCAACTTTGTCATATACAACACACATTTTGCGTGTTCTGGTTATTTTTATGCGAACATAGAAAGAAAATTGACAATTTTCGAGAAAATTTGTCGGGGTAGGGGTAAGATTTTCGGTACTCAGAGTCACATTAAACACTCCTTGCTTTTCTAGGTAATTTTTAAAGACAACTTATATATCCATAAGAACAATTAATTGGCATATCTGCAGATATATCCTCCAGATTTTGAATGTATAACGATTTAACAGTGAACTTTGGCTAAATCTGAAATGTAGAAAATGCCCATTTTTCATAAATTTCGGGCAAGATATCGACTTTAAGTCAACAATTGGCTGTTTAGATACGAAGTTTCAATAAAATTCATGCAACTTTGTCATATACAACACACAATTTGCGTGTTCTGGTAATTTTTATGCGATCATAGACAATTTTAGAGTAAATTTGATGGGGTAGGGGTAAGTTTTATGGATCTAGGAAGCTTATAATACTTCAAAACTGCCATAATGTGTACCAGTCGTAAAGAAGACATTATGTACTTCCATTTTATTCCATCCTTTCTTGATTTGAACCACTCATAGATAAGATGAGGCAAAAAAAGGGACAAAACTTTGTCGAAAACGAAAATATTCAAAGATGTGTTTTATTTGTCTATTTAAAAGTGATAGTTTGGTCATTCAAAACGTATTAACATTATGTTAACATGCTTTATTTTTTAGAAAGGACATTAAAAGACTAAAAACAATTCCAAGAATTATGAAATGAACAACATACTGGTTTCTAAGGACCATTGAACTTACACAAATTCGAGAAAAATCTTATAATTTACGTCAACATTTTGAAGGGGTAGGGGTAAGATTTTTTAATTTTTATAACGTATTGTGTATAGAAATGGTACTTATGTTGAATATTAGTAAAGCTATTACCATAGCCTATCATTCTATACCATTTTTTCATAAATGAGATGTACCAATCCGCAATTTGAAGCAATTGAAAGACAAACTTTGATCAAAAAAGAAATTTTCAAAAATTTCGTTGGGTGGGTCTAAAAAAGGGGCCTGTTCCAATATTGCGTGCAGGTTATGCTCTTGTTAACATGTTTAATTTTGAAGAGGGGATAGAAGGACTGAAAAATATGGGTGGGGATCATAAGTGGGGGGGGGGGGGGGGCNGGGGGTGCACGGGGGGTTATTCCAGCCCATGGACTATTATGCTTTCTTGAAAATTTCGTCATATCTTTAAACATGTTTTTTTTCTCGAAAACGGTAAGAGATAGAAACCTGGAACCTTTTCCATTCAACTTAGGTGATATGTGTTACATTTAAAAATGACAAGGTCAAAGGTCATGTGTCACTTTGAACTTTGACCCTAAACCTTGTTTTTGTAATAACTCTTAAACCATAGTAGATAGTTGATTGAATGAGTTAAGATCTTCATTTGTTACATTGGTCCAAAATTATTGGATCATTTTTTGCTATTTGAATGAAAATTACTTGATTATATATCATTTGTGTTATTCTTTTTTATCAGTTTGACATTGATAACCTTAATGTCAAATGCAATTAGAATTTTATTAGTGGTGAAGGTGATGACAGGTATATATACATATATTTAAATATTGGGGAAATATAAACCATCAATTCTAATTAGCTAGTTAAGATTATAAAATATGTTTACCTAAAAAACCATGCAGTGTGACGCATTTGGCATTTATCAACTTTAATTTTGACAGTTTAATTACTGGTAGTCACACAGCTAAATAATTAATGTTGATAAAACTTTATGTAACCAATCATAATATTTAAAATAGAAATGATTATATATGATGAAACAGGATATGAAGTTTTAACTTTGAATCAAAGCACTACTAGTACTGTTCGACGAAATCATAATGAGTTGAAGAACAAATTCTTACATGATGAATAAAAAAGATAATTATATCAGAACACATTATTAATCATTTGTGAAAAATTTGCACAAAACATTTATTATTATTATTATTATTATTATTATTCCTCAATGGATTTTGCAAACTTTGTCCAAACTTTATCTCAGAAATGGATAGTCATAATGTCATTAAATGACACAACGATCTGACGCAATCCAGTTAAATTTTAGCCAGTGAATCAAAGCACTAATCGCACTGATAGAGGAAAACATAATGAGTTTAAGAAACTAATTCTTACATGAGGAATAAAAAATATTTCACAACAACTTATTACAATCATTGGTGGTACTTATACAACACAACATTTTTTCAAAAAGCAATTTTGTATGGAATCTGATTTGGGTGACTTGTGTTTGCATGCAAACATATCATCATTCCGATTTCTTTCTTTCTTCTCTTCTCCATGAACTTGTCCGAACCAGATCTCAGAGACCATTACACCTAGAACTTCCAAACTTTGTAGGATGTTGGTCCCATTTATCTACCTGAGACAAACATTTTTCCAAAGAGGGTTCATCAAAGGTACATTTGGGGGCTCAAAAAGGGATAGGGTCGCCAATGTTAACCCTATTTGGAAAATGAAATTTTTGATATTTTTCAACTTATTTCTCACAGTATCTCAAAAACTTTTAATACTTGCTACATGAAACTTCATAGGAAAGGTGTTTGTGATGTAAGAAAGGGTACTACAGCATTGGAAATTTCAAAGTAATTTCGGTTGTCATTTAAACCAAACCAAACAAGTGATAACTGTGTTCGCAAGCGAAACATAACAGTCTCCCAAACGAACTCCCATATCAGATTTAAGGCATTATGAGACT
The DNA here is from genome assembly GCA_002080025.1 of Modiolus philippinarum. NCBI lineage: Eukaryota > Metazoa > Mollusca > Bivalvia > Mytilida > Modiolidae > Modiolus > Modiolus philippinarum. Next base: position 509,538 of record MJUU01042397.1, read on the forward strand.
CCCTCCGGAAAAAAAATTTTAGGAAGGGGTTCCCCTTAATAACTATGTAATACATATTTCTCCAAATTCCGTCTTTTTTATCAGAAAACCCGATTTTTAAAGAAATTATTTCAGACCCCCCCCCCAAAATAGGCTGGGGTTCCCCTTAATACCAATGTAATACATATTTCTCAAAATTCCTTCCTTTTTTATAAAAAAAAAACAGATTTTTTCGGTTTTCATGGAAACCAACCCAAATAATGGAAATTATGAGAAAATAATAGTTTTTGCTAATGATTATATTTTGATTAGGGCAATACATATTAAATATGTTATAAGGGGAACCCCTACCCAGTTCTATGGAAGGAGGTCTGAAATTGGCGTATATGGACAAAAGAGCATTTGGTTGCCATGGAAACAAAATCAGAAACTTTTTTGGGGGAAAATCCGGTTCTCTGATTAAAAAGAAGGAATTTGAGAAATATGCATTACATAGGTTATAAGGGTAACCCTTGCCCAAATTTTTTTGGGGGAAGGGTCTGAAATTGTGCGTAATGACAAAAGAACATTTTGTTGCCATGGAAACAAAGCCAGAAACTTTTTTTTTTTTTTTGGAAAAAAGGGATTTCTAATAAAAAAAAACGAATTTTGAGAAATATGTATTATATAGGTTTTAAGGGGAACCCCTGCCCAAATTTTGTTTGGAAAGAGGTCTAAAATTGGATAGAATGGACAAAGAGCATTTGGTTGCCATGGAAACAAAACCAGAGATTCTTTTTTAAAAATCAAGTTTTTTGATAAAAAAGAAGGAATTTTGAGAAATATGTATCACAATGATATACCCCTGCCCAAATTTGTTTCGTTAAAGTGTCTGAAATTATATGAAATGGACAAAAGAGCATTTGGTTGCCATGGAAACAAAACCAGAACCTTATTTTTTTGGAAAAATTAGTATTCTGATAAAAGAGAAGGAATTTTGAGAAATATGTATTACATAGGTTATAAGGGGAACCCCTGCCCAATTTTTTGGGGAAAGTGTTTGAAATCATGTGTAATGACAAAAGAGCATTTGGTTGCCATGGAAGCAAAACCAGAACCTTATTTTTTGGAAAAATCAGGTTTTCTGATAAAAAAGAAGGAACTTTGAGAAATATGTATTACATAGCTTATAAGGGGAAC
>MJUU01042397.1:510874-532768 GCA_002080025.1 Modiolus philippinarum
GGGGGGGGGGGAATGGGTTTTCTGATTAAAAAAGAAGGAATTTTGAGAAATGTATACTATATAGGTTATAAAGGGAACCCTTGCCAAAATTTTCTTTGGAAAGAGGTCTGAAATTGGGTGTGATGGACAAAGAGCATTTGGTTGCCATAGATACAAAGCAAGATTAAAATGTTGAAAAATCCGGTTTTCTGATAAAAAAAGAAGGAGTTATTAGAAATATGTATTACATAGCTTATGAGGGGAACCCCTGCCCAAATTTTCTTTGGACAGAGGTCTGAAATAGGGTGTAAAGGACAAATAGCATTTGGTTGCCATAGAAACAAAACCAATTTTCTTTTTTTTTAAATCAGGTTATTTGATAAAAAAGAAGGAATTTTGAGAAATATGTATTGCATAGCTTAAAAGGGGAACCCCTGCCCATTTTTTTATTTTTTTATTTTTTTTAATTTTTTTTGAAAGGTTTGAAATTGGATGGAAACAAAACCAGAAACTTACTTTTTTGAAAAATCTGATAAAAAAAGAAGGAATTTTGAGAAATATGTATTACATAGGTATTAAGGGGAACCCCAGCCCATCTTTATACCCCCGCCTTAAAAGGTGGAGTATATAAGATTCCTCTTATCCGTCCGTCCGTCTGTCCGTCTTTCCGTCCGTCCGTCCGTCACACTTTCGTTTCCGGATGATAACTTGAGTTTGCTTTGAAGGAAAGTTTTAATATTTTTGGATTATGTTTCTATTCATAAAATACAGGTCAAGTTCGATTTTGACCATCATCGGATTTTGCGTTCTAGAGTAATTGCCCTTGATTTAGGCAAAATCTGTAAATTTTATGGTTTCCGGATTATAACGTGAGTTTGCTTTGAAGGAAAGTTTTAATATTTTTGGATTATGTTTGTATTCATAAAATACAGGTCAATTTCGATTTTGACCATGATCGAATTTTGCGTTCCAGATCTAGAGTTATTGCCCTTGATTTAGGCAAAATCTGTAAATTTTATGGTTTCCGGATGATAACTTGAGTTTGCTTTGAAGGAAAGTTTTAATATTTTGGGATTATGTTTCTATTTATAAAAAACAGGTCAAGTTTGATTTTGACCGTGATCGAATTTTGAATTCCAGAGTAATTGCAATTGATTTAGACAAAATCTGTAAATTTTATGATTTCCGGTGGTAACTTGAGTTTGCTTTGAAGGAAAGTGTTAATATTTTGGGAACATGTTTCTATTCATAAAATACAGTTCAAGTTTGAATTTTACCGTGATCAGATATTGAATTCCAGAGTTATTGCCCTTGATTTAGGCAAAATCTGTAAATTTTTATGATTTCCGGGTGATAACTTGAGTTTCCTTTGAAGGAAAATTTTAATATTTTGGGATAATTCCTGTAACTACTAGGATTACCTATGGGCGGGGTTATCTTTTGTGATCAGCAGATTACCTTTTTCTAGTTTTTTTTAGGGGGAGAAGGGTCTGAAATAATGCATAATGACAAAAGAGCTTTTGGTTGCCATGGAAACAAAACCAGAACCTGAATTTTTTTTTAATTTGGTTTTCTGATAAAAAAGAAAGAATTTTGAGAAATATGTATTACATAGTTATTAAGGGGAACCCCTGCCCAAATTTTTTTCCGGATAGATAACTAAATACCGAAGTTACTGTTAATTTATTTTCTGCATATGCGCATTTCGACAACTTATGTCTCTTCAGTGCAGATAAAATCTAAACGGTTGGAAGACCATAAAATCAAATACATTAAAAAATTGATAGAGAACAAGTACCCAAAATGATCTAAATGAAAAGCCAAAATCAGCTAAGGACAGAGCTTTGCATGAGGGAGATACTCCTTAGTTTTCAACAAAATTTACAAACATTTAGATGTTGCAAGGCTTGAAATAAAATCGGCTTTCGGGTCAGCAATGAAGTACTGACTACCGGGCTGGTGAATACCCTCGGGGACTAACAGTCCACCAGCAGAGGCATCGACCCGGTGGTAATAAATAACTAAATACCGAAGTTACTGTTAATTTATTTTCTTCATATGCGCATTTCGACAACTTATGTCTCTTCACTGCAGATAAAATCTAAACGTTTGGAAGACCATAAAATCAAATACATTAAAAAATTGATAGAGAACAAGTACCCAAAATGATCTAAGTGAAAAGCCAAAATCAGCTAAGGACAGAGCTTTGCATGAGGGAGATACTCCTTAGTTTTCAACAAAATTTACAAAAATTTAGATGTTGCAAGGCTTGAAATAAAATCGGCTTTCGGGTTAGCAATGAAGTACTGACTACCGGGCTGGTGAATACCCTCGGGGACTAACAGTCCACCAGCAGAGGCATCGACCCGGTGGTAATAAATAACTAAATACCGAAGTTACTGTTAATTTATTTTCTGCATATGCATATGATAGAGTCTCATAATGCCTTGAAATCGGATATTGGAGTTCGTTTTGGAGACTTTTGTGTTTCGCTTGCGAAAACATTTATCACTTGTTTTTCTTCTATCCTTCTTTATTCTGGTCCCAATGAACTTGTGCGAACCAGATCTCAGAGACCATAACACCTAGAGCTTTAAAACTTTGTAGGATGTTAGCCCCATATATGTAAATGTGCAGTCAGGAAAAAAAATTCAGGAGGGTTCATTTAGGGTACATTTTGGGAGCTCAAAAAGGGATGGGGTTGTCCAATGTAAACCCTATGGGAAAATGAAATTTTGAATGTTTTGTACCATATTTCCCGTTCTATCTCAAAAACTTTTAATACTAGCTCTATGAAACTTCATAGGAAAGGCGTATGTCATGTAGGAAAGAGTTCCATGGTATTGGAAATTTCAAAAAAAAAACAACCTTTGCTATGGAAACCATACTGAAAGATGGAAATTTTGGAGATAATAGTAGTTTTTGTTGATAATAGTATTTTGAATACAGCGATATGTATAACTTAGATTATAAGGGGAACCCTTGCCCAAATTTTTTTCCGGAGGGAGTCTCATAATGCCTTGAAATCGGATATGGGAGTTTGTTTGGGAGACTTTTGTGTTTCGCTAGCGAAAACAGTTATCACTTGTTTTTCTTCTATCCTTCTTTATTCTGGTCCCAATGAACTTGTGCGAACCAGATCTCAGAGACCATAACACCTAGAGCTTTAAAACATTGTAGGATGTTAGCCCCATATATGTAGATGTGCAGTCAGGAAAAAAATTCAGGAGGGTTCATTTAGGGTACATTTTGGGATCTCAAAAAGGGGTGGGGTTGTCCAATGTAAACCCTATGGGAAAATGAAATTTTGAATGTTTTGTACCATATTTTCCGTTGTATCTCAAAAACTTTTAATACTAGCTCTATATAACTTCATTGGATAGGCGTATGTCATGTAGGAAAGAGTTCCATGGTATTGGAAATTTAAAAAAAAAACAACCATTGCTATGGAAACCATATGAAAAGATGGAAATTTTGGAGAAAATGGTAGTTTTTGTTGATAATGGTATTTTGATTAAATCAATATGTATTACTAAGATTATAAGGGGAACCCCTGTCGAAATTTTATTTGGAAGGAAGTTATAAATTGATTGTAATGAATGGGATTATTTCAAAATAACTATGGTTGCCATGGAAACTATGCAAAAGATATAATTTTGAGAAAATTGTAATTACTGATAATAAATGCTTATTGTTGTATTTTTATTACAGATACATGTATATGTACTAGTATTACTTAGGTAATAAGGGGAACCCCTGCCCAAATTTTGTTTTGAAACAAAGTTTGATGTTGGATGCAAAGGCTAATGGTGAATTTGATTGCCTTGGAAACCAAGCCAGAAACCTATAATTTTGAGAAAAAGTTTTTTTCTGCATGTAATAATTTGAATTCAGCAACATGTATAAACTAATTTATAAGGGGAACCGCTGCCCAAATTTTTTTCCAGAGGGAGTCTCCTAATGCTTTGAAATAGGCTATGAGATTTCGTTTTGGAGACTTTTGTGTTTCGCTTGCAAACACAGTTATCACTTGTCTTTCCTCTTTATTTTCGTCCGGATGAAGTTGTCCGAAACGGATCTCAGAGACCATTAGATCTACAATTTTGAAACTTTGTGGGAAGTTAGCCCCATATATCTAGTTGTGCAAGAGACAAAAAAAATAAAAGGGGGTTCATTAAGGGTACATTTGGGGTTCAATAAGGGATGGGTCCCCAATGTTAACCAATGGGAGAATGAAATTTTGGATATTTTTCACCATATTTCTCAGTTTATCTCAAAAACATTTAATGCAAGCTCCATGAAACTTCAGAGGAAAGATGTTTGTAATGTAAGGAAGGGTTCTACAGCATTTGAAATTTCAAAATAACTTCTGTTGTCATGGAAACAAAACAAAACATTGAAATTTTGAGAAAATAGTAGTTTATGCCAATGATTATATTTTGAATAAAGCAATACATATCACATATGTTATAAGGGGAACCCCTGCCAAATTTTTTTTGGAAAGAAGTCTAAAATTGACTTTAACGGACAAAAGAACATTTGGTTGCCATGGAAATAACCCAAAACTTTTTTTTTTAAATCAGGTTTTATGATAAAAAAAGGAATTTTGAGAAATATGTATTACATAGGTTATAAGGGGAACCCATGCCAAAGTTTTCTTTAAAAAGAGATCTGAAATTGGGTTTAATGGACAAGAGAACATTTGGTTGCCATGGCAACAAAACCACACACTTATTTTTTTTAATCATTTCTATTTTTTAAATCAGGTTTTCTGATAAAAAAAGAAGGAATTTTGAAAAATATGTATTATATAGGTTTTAAGGGGAACCCCTGCCCAAATTTTGTTTGGAAAGAGGTCTAAAATTGGATAGAATGGACAAAAGAGCATTTGGTAACCATGGAAACAAAACCAGAAAATTAATTGTTCTAAAAATCAGGTTTTATGATAAAAGAAGGAATTTCGAGAAATATATTTTACATAGCTGAAAAGGGAACTCCTGCCCAATTTTTTTTTTCTTTTTTTTTTTTTTTTTTTTTGGAAAGAGGTCTGAAATGTGGTGTAATGGACAAAGAGAGCACTTGTTTGTCATGGAAACAAACAATAAATGTATTTTTTGTAGAAAAAAATGAAATTTCTGATTAAAAAATGAAATTTTGAGAAAAATGTATTACATAGGTTATAAGGGGAACCCCTGTCCAATGATTTTTGGAAAGATGTCTGAAATTTTGCTTTCACGGACAAAAGACCATTTGGTTGCCATGTAAATGAAACCAAAAACTTATTTTTTTTTAAATCAGGTTTTATGATAAAAGAAAGAATTTTGAGAAATATGTACTACATAGCTTATAAGGGGAACTCCTGTCCCAATGTTTTTGGAAAGGGTCAGAAATTGTGTGTAATTGACAAAAGAGCACTTGTTTGTTATGAAAAATCTTTTTTTGCAGAATAATTGAGTTTTCTGATTTAAAAAAAGGAATTTTGAGAAATATGTATTACATAGGTTATAAGGTGAACCCATGCCTAAGTTTTCTGTGAAAATAGGTCTGAAATTGGGTTTGATGGACAAAAGAACATTTGGTTGCCATGGCAACAAAACCACACACTTATTTTTTATATATTCATTTTTATTTTTTTTAAATCAGGTTTTCTGATAAAAAAGAAGGAATTTTGAGAAGTATGTATTACATAGGTTATAAGGGGAACCCCTGCCCATTTTTTTTTTTTTTTTTTTTTTGAAAGGGTCTGCAATATGGTGTAATGGACAAAAGAGCATTTGGTTGCCATGGAAACAAAACCAGAAAAAATATTTTTTTTTAAAAAATCAGGTTTTATAATATAAAGAAAGAATTTCGAGAAATATATATTACATAGCTGAGAAGGGGAACTCCTGCCCAATTTTTGGAAAGAGGTCTGAAATTGTGTGTAATGGACAAAAAGAGCACTTGTTTGTCATGGAAAATATTTTGTAGAAGAAATGAGATTTCTGATTAAAAAAAGGAATATTGAGAATATTTATTACATAGGTTTTAAGGGGGAACCCCTGATCAAATTTTCTGTGGAAAGAGGACTGAAATAGGGTTAAATGGACAAAGAGCATTTGGTTGTCATGGAAACAAACCAGAAAATTATTTTTTTAAATCAGGTTTTCCGATAAAAAAAGAAGGAATTTTGAGAAATATGTATTATATGGCTTAAAATGGGAACCCATGTCTAATTAATTTTTTTGGAAAGGGTCTGAAACAGGGTTTAACGGAGAATTTGGTTGTAATGGAAACAAAATCAAAGCTTATTTTTTTAATAATCAGGTTTTATGATAAAAAGAAGGTTTTTTGAGAAATATGTATTACATAGCTTATAAGGGGAACTCCTGCCAATTTTTTTTTTTTTTTTTTTTTTTTTTTTTTNTTGTTTGTCATGGAAACAAATTTTTTGTGGATGAATTGAGTTTTCTGATTAAAAAAGGGAATTTTGAGAAATATGTATTACATAGGCTATAAGGGAACCCCTGCCCAAATTTTCTGTGGAAAGAGGTCTGAAATTGGGTTAAATGGACAAAGGGGCATTTTGTTGCCATGGAAACAAAAACAGAAACTTATCTTCTTGAATGTCAGGTTTTCTGAAAAAAAAGAAGGAATTTTGAGAAATATGTATTACATAGCTTATAAGGGCAACTACTGCCCGATATATTTTTTACAAAGGTCTGAAATTGGGTGTAAAGGACATAAAAGCACTTGTTTATCACGGAAACAAATTTTTTGTGGAAAAATTTAGTTTTCTGATTTAAAAAGGGAATTTTGTGAAATATGTATTACATAGGTTATAGGGGGAACCCCTGCCCAAATTTTCTGTAGAAAAAGGTCTGAAATTGGGTTTAATGGACAAAAGAGCATTTGGTTACCATGGAAACAAAACCAGAAACTTATTTTTTTGAAAAATCAGGTTTTCTGAAAAAAAGAAGGAATTTTGAGAAATATGTGTTACATAGCTTAGAAGGGGAACTACTGCCCAAATTTTTTTTGAAAAAGGTCTGAAATTCGGTGTAATGGACATAAGAGCACTTGTTTGTCATGGAAACAAAACCATAAATGTATTTTTTGTAAAAAAAAAATGAGTTTTCTGATTAAAAAATTGAATTTTGAGAAATATGTATTACAAAGGTTATAAAGGGAACCTCTGCCAAAATTTTCTCTGGAAAGAGGTCAGAAATTGGGTGCAATGGACAAAAGAGCATTTTGTTGCCATGGAAACAACAACAGAAACTTATCTTTTTGAAAAATCAGGTTTTCTGATAAAAAAAGAAGGACTTTTGAGAAATATGTATGGCATATCTTATAAGGGGAACTCCTGCTCAATTTTTTTCTTTTTTTTTTTTTTTTTTTTTTTTTTTTTTTTGAAAGGGTCTGAAATTGGCTGTGTTAGACAAAAGAGCACTTGTTATTCATGGAAATAAACCATAAACGTATTTTTTGTAGAAAAATTGAGTTTCTGATAAAAATAAGAATTTTGAGAAATATGTGTAACATAGGTTATAAGGGGAACCTCTGCCCAAATTGTTTTCTTGGGGAGTCTGGTAATGCCTTTAAATCTGATACTGGAGTTCGTTTGGGAGACGTTTGTGTTTTGCTTGCGAACACACTTATTGTGTCGCCCCAGACGTAGTCGGGACGACATATTGTTTTTTGTCTGTTTCTCTATTATTCATTATTATGTCGCCAAGACGTAGTCGGGACGACATATTGTTCTTTGTCCTTTTCTCTTTTATTCATTATTCATTATTATTATTGTTTCTTTCTTCCACCTCTTTTTTTCCACGCAGGTTCTCAATGATGCCTAGACAGAATTGATTCATATTAGCAAGGAAGTTGTACCTCCACCAATAAAAATTTTCAAAATGGCTGCCATTTTCAAGATTGCTGCCAAGTTACGTCAGCGTTTTGAATTTGTCCGATTTCCATAAAAATCATAAAATCTCAAACATTCCTTGACAGAATACATTCATATTTTGCAGAAAGTTAAATCACCATAAGAAGATGGGGATGTAAAAAAAAAAATTTCACAAGATTGGACCCTAATAGATGTCTCGCCCGTCCCTGTTTGGTCGCTAGAATAGTCATGTTCTATTTAAGAGCAACCTAAAAGCCTAATATCATTACTCAACCACTTACAGTAATTGAGAAACTGTTCAAATCAGAAAAACTTAACTATGTTCATTAGACCATGAAATTGATGTCAATGTCAAAAGCCATATGGCAGACTGACATGTACTAACTAAGACCAACCTCTAGGCCAAATATCATTGACCTATAGCTTGTAGTTATTGAGAAACAGACTTAAGCATAAAAAACTTAACCTGGTCACTGCCCGTGATATTGAGGTCAAAGTCAAAACCCATATGGCAGACTGACATGTACTAACCAAGACCAAGCTATATACCAAATATCATTGACCTATACCTTGTAGTTATTGAGAAACAGACTTAAGCAAAAAAACTTACCTGGTCACTAGACCGCGAAATATAGGTGAAGGTCACATGATTTTGTATCCGCCAGATAGGGTTCGCCGTAAGCTACCTATGGACCAAATATAAAGGTCCTACAACAAAGGGTTTGATGAAAAAACTTGAGTTTACGCCGTCGCCGCCGCCGCCGCCGCCGCCGTCGCTGTCATACTTTGCACACCTATGTCTCGCTTTCCGCGACTTTCGTCGCGGGCGAGACAAAAATGGCCAACATTTCCAAGATGGCCGCCAAAATACGTCAAAATTTCAACTTCAACCGATTTCAACGAAAATTGATTTCTAGGTAGATTTTGACGCTGCGAACAAGATGGAATCATCGAATTGGCTGCCAGGGGCGACATCAGCTATTGCTTTCAATTGCAAATCTAGTTATGTCGCCCCACATGTAGTTGGGACGACATATTGTTATTGGTCTGTTTCTTTATTATCATTTTTTTTTCATTATTCTTTCTTTCTTCCACAGAATTTGTCCGCTTATTTTCTCAAAGATGCCTTGACAGAATACAATTATTCTTGGCATCAAGTTGGATCACCATGAGAAGATGTGCATGCACCACCAAAAATTTTCAAAATGGCACCGGTTGCCATGGAAACAGCAAAAAAGGCGGGAAAATCAAAGTGCTCAGAATTTAATGAAAATTTACAGAAAGGTTGCTAAGGAAATGGGGGAAATGTTTCCGATGTCCAAGACTTCAATATGGCACCGGTTTTCATGGAAACGCAAAAAAGGCGGGAAATCAAAGTGCTCAGAATTGGTTGAAAATTTACAGAAATGTTGCTTAGGACATGGAAGAAAGGTTTCCGATGTCCAAGACTTCAATATAGCAGCGGTTGCCATTGAAACGGCAAAAAAGCAGGAAATTCAAAGTGCTCAAAATTGGATGAAAATTTACACAAAGGTTGTTTAGGACATTGGGGAAGGGTTTCCAATGTCCAAGACTTCAATATGGCACCGGTTGCAATGGAAATCAAAGTGCTCAGAATTGGATGATATATTGATTTTAAACTAAAAATTGATTTCTAGGTAGATTTTGATGCTACGATCAAGCTGGAATCATCTAATTGGCTGTTAGGGGCGACATCAGCTATTGCTTGCAATTGCAAATCTAGTTCATTATTATTGTTTCTTTCTCCCACCTTTTTTTGTCCACGCCAGTTCTCAATGATGCATGGACAGAATTAAATCATATTTAGTACAAAGTTCAGTCACCTTATGGAGATGTACCTACACCAAAAAAAAATTCAAAATGGCTGCCAAGTTTCTTCGACACTTTAAATTTGTCCGATTTCAATAAAAATGATAATATATGAAGCATGCCTTGACACAATTCATTAATATTTGGCAAAATGTTGGATCACCATAAGAAGATAAACTCGAATAATTCTGCGCCCTCTAACGGCTGATCACCTCTCGAGGGCTTGAACTCGTCACATGTTAAAAATCCTTCAGCTGCTCACTGAAATAGGTGACCAATCAGCAAGGTTCAAATCCATGAGTCTGCGCAATAGCACATGCCGGTTGTTTACAAACATAGAAGTTGACGATGCGATGTTTAGTATGGAGACAAAATATTTGTTAAAATTCGAAAAACTTCAAATTAATTTAACTGATTAAACTTAAATGGAAAAGACACATTTCTTCTGCTGTATATCGATAACGGAAAAGACAAAGAATTATTTTTTATAAATTAAATACCCATGATTCATAGCTCAATCAATACATCCGGTTGAAGGATTTCCCAGATCTATGCATTCAGGCGTTAATGGAGCGATCGTAGTGAGTGGAATATAACGACTGAATTATTCGGGTTATAAGAAGATAGGCATGCCACAAAAAAATTCAAAATGGCCGCCATTTCCAAAATGGCTGCAAAGAAACGTCAGAATTTCAACTTTGTCCTATTTCAACGATTTTTAAGTAGATTTTGACACTGCGAACAAGATGGAATCATCAAATTGGCTACCAGGGGTCACATCAGCTATTGCTTGCAATTGCAAATCTAGTTACTTGTTATTATTCCACTTTCTTTCTATATTCTCGTCCGGGTGAACTTGTCCGAACCAGATCTCAGTGACTATTTACCTAGAAATTTAAAACTTTGTAGGATGTTGGCCTGATATATCAAGTTGTGCCTAAAATAAAAATTTTTGCAAAGGGGCTTTATTTAGGGTACATTTGGGGGCTCAAAGAGATGTGCGGTCTGCAATGTTAACCCTATGGGAAAATAAAATTTGGATATCTCACTGCATCTCAAAAGCTTTAAATACTAGCTTCATGAAACTCAACAGCAAAGGTGTTTGTAATGTAAGAAATGGTTCAACACTATTGGAACTTTTTTTAAATTTTTTTAAGGAGGTCTGAAATTGGGCTTAACGGACAAAAAAGCATTTTGTTGCCATGGAAACAAAGCCAGAAACTTGTTTTTTTTTTTAAATCAGATTTTATGATAAAAAAGAAAGAATTTTGAGAATTATGTATTACATAGTTTATTAGGGGTACTCCTGTCCAAATGTTTTTTGGAAAGGGTCTGAAATTGGTTGTAATGCACAAAAGGGCACTTGTTTGTCATGGAAACAAAACCATAAACGTATTTTTTGTTGAAAAATTTAGTTTTCTGATTAAAAAGAAATTTTGAGAAATATGTATTACATAGCCTATAAGGGGAACCCCTGCCAAACTTTTTTTTGGAAAGAGGTCTGAAATTCGGTCTAATGGACAAAAGAGCATTTGGTTGCCATGGAAACAAAACCCGAAACATATATTTTTGAAAAAAATAAGGTTTTTATGATTAAAAAGAAGGAATTTTGAGAAATATGTATTACACAGCTTATAAGGGGAATCGCTGCCCAAATTATTTTTGGAAAGGGTCTGAAATAGGGTGTAATGGACAAAAGAGCACTTGTTTGTCATAGAAACAAAAACAGAAACATATTTTTTTGGTTGACAATTGAGTTTTCTGGTAAAAAAGGACTTTTGAGAAATTTGAATTGCGTAGGTTATAAGGGGAACCCTGCCCAAATTCTCTTTGGAATGAGGTAAGAAATAGGGTATTATGGACAAAAGAGCATTTGGTTGCCATGGAAACAAAACCAGAAACATATATATATATATATATATATATATATATATACATATATATATATATATATTGTGAAAAATCAGGATTGATGATAAAAAGGAAGGAATTTTGAGAAATATGTATTACATAGCTTATAAGTGGAACCCCTGCCAAAATTTCCTTAAAAAAGGGTTTGAAATTGGATGTAATGGACAAAAGAGCACTTGTTTGTCATGGAAACAAAACCATAAACATATTTTTTGGTAGAAAAATTGAGTTTTCTTATAAAAATTAAGAATTTTGAGAAATATGTATTACATTGGTTATAAGGGGAACCCCTGTCAAAATTTTTATCTCGAGGGAGTCTCATAGTGCCTTGAAATCCGATTTTGGAGTTCGTTGGGAGAATTTTGTGTTTCGCTTGCGAACCCAATTATCACTTGTTATACTTCCATCTTTCTTAATTCTCGTCCGGATGAAGTCGTCCGAAGCAGATCTCAGAGACCATTGGACCTAGAGGTTTCAAACTTGGTAGGATATTAGCCCTTTGTATCTAGATGTGCAATCATTAAATTTTTTTTTACTTTTTATTACTTAGATTATAAGAGAAACCCCTGCCCATTTTTTGGAAGCAGTTTTAAAATGATTGTAATAGATGGGAAAATTTCAAAATAACTATGGTTGCCATGGAAACTAGCCAAAAAACTTCTAATTTTGAGAAAATCGTAATTACTGTCGATAATTGTTGTATTTTGATTACAGCTGTTTATATGTATCACTTGAGTAATACGAGGAACCCCTGCCCAAATTAATTTTGAAACAAGGTATGAATTTTTTTTAAGGTTAATAGTGCATTTGGTTGCCTTGGAAACCAAGCAAGAAACCTATAATTTAAAAAAAGTGCTTTCTACTGCATGTAATTTGATTTCAGCAATATGTATAAACTAATTTATAAGGGAAACCCCTGCCCAAATTTTTTTTGGAAGCAGTTTTAAAATGATTGTAATTGATGGGGAACTTTCAAAATAACTATTGTTACCATGGAAACTAGCCAAAAAACTTAGAATTTTGAGAAAATCATTTTTACTGTTGATATCGCTGTTGTATTTTTACTACAGCTATAAATATGTATTACTTAGGTAATTTGGGAACCCCTGCCAATTTTTTTTGAAACAAGGTATGAAATTGGATGTAAAGGTTAATAGTGCATTTGGTTGCCATTTAAACCAAGCAAGAAACTTTTAAGAAAAACAGAAAAACGTACTTTCTTCTGCATGTAAGAATTTGATTTCAGCAATATGTATGAACTTATTTTTAGGGGGAACCTCTGCCCAAGGGTACTTTAAGGGTAGTTTTGGGGGTATCAAAAAAGGGTGGGGTTGTTCTATAATAACCATGACTTTCATCATATTCTTCACTGTTTCTCAAAAACTATGAACACTAGATCCATGAAACTTCTTGCAAAAGATGAGGGTCGTGTATGAAAGGGTTCCACAGCATTGGAAATTTCAAAATAACTACCGTTGCCATAGAAACCATTCCAAAAATGGAAATTGTGGGAAAACAGTAGTTTCTGTTGATAATAGTATTTCAATTACAGCAATATGTATTACTTAGATCATAAGGTGAACCCCTGTCCAAATTTTACTTTGGAAAGGGTCTGAAATTGGGTGTTATGGACAAAAGAGCACTTTGCTGCAATGGAAACAAAGCCAGAAACGTATTTTTTGTTGAAAAATTGAGTTTCTGACAAAAAAGGAAAGGTTCTGAAATTGGATGTAATGGACAAAAGAGCACTTTGTTGCCATGGAAACAAAAACAGAAACATATTTTTTGTTGAAAAAATGGCTTTTCTGATAAAAAAAAAGAATTTTGAGAAATATGTATTAAATAGGATGTAAATGGAACCCCTGCCTACATTTTCATTGGAAAGAGATCTGAAATTGGATGTAATTGACAAAAGAGCATTTGGTTGCCATGGAAACAAGACCAAAAGCATACTTTTTTTAGAAAATGACGTTTTCTATAAAAAGAAGGAATTTTGAGAAATATGTATTACATAGCTTAAAGGGGGAGCCCCTGTCCATTTTTTTTTTTTTTTTTTTTTTTTTTTTGTGGAAAGGGTCTGAAATTGGTTGAAATTGACAAAAGAGCACTTGGTTACCAAGGAAACAAAACCAGAAGCATATTTTTTGTTGAAAAATTGAGTTTTCTGATAAAAAGGGAATTTTGAGAAATATGTATTACATTGGTAATAAGGAGCCCCTGCCCAAATTTTTTTTTGGAAAGGGTCTGAAATTTGGTGTAATGGACAAAAGAGCATTTGATTGTCATAAAATCGAAACCAGAAGTTTATTATTATTTTATATTTGAAAAATAAAGTTTTCTGATAAAAAGAATTATGAGATATATGTATTACATAGGTTATAAGGGGAACCCCTGCCAAAATTTGTTTCAAAAGGGAGTTTCGAAATGCCTTGGTATCCGATATGGGAGTTCGTTTGGGAGACTTTTGTGTTTCGCTTGCGAACACAGTTTTCACTTGTTATCATTATTATTGTTTTTCAAATTATTTTGTCCAGACTATTCTGAGAGAATGCCTGAAGTAATCAAATGAAACTTGGCATGTAGTTGAATCACCATAGTAAGAAGTGCAGACACCGAAAAAAAAATTCAAAATGTCAGCGGTTTCCAAGATGGCCGTCAATATACGTCAAAATTTCCACCTTGTCGTATTTCAACGAAAATTGATTTCTAAGTACATTTTGACGCTTGCAAGCAAGATGGAATCATCGAATTGGCTGCCGGGGGCGACACCAATTATTGCTTGGGATTGCAAACCTAGTTATTATTAAGTTTCCCAAACGAAGTTTGTGGAGCCTTTTTGTTTTTGCTGCGTTTCATATTATTTTTTTTTTTCTTCTTCCGTTTTCTGCCTCCAAATTGTCCGCACGATTTCTTAGAGACCAGTGAACCAAACTTCACGAAACTTCATGGCATGAAATATATGGATCCAAAGTTGATCCTTAAGTCGGAATTTCCATAATGGCGATTGTTGCCGTGGAAACGGTCAAAAAAGAGGGAAATTCAAAGTGCTCAGAATTGGATGAAATTTTACAGGAAGGTTGGCTTACAGGTGTAGAATTGGGTTCCGGTCTCCAAAACTTCAAAATGGCGACCGTTGCCATGGAAATGTAAAAAAAGGCGGGAAAATCAAAGTACTCAGAATTGGATGAAATTTAAAAGGAAGGTTGTCTTACATGTGTCGAATTGGGTTTCAGTCTCCAAGACTTCAAATTTCGACCGGTGCATTGAAAATGGAAAAAATTCGGGAAAATCAGAATGCTCAGAATTGGATGAAATTTTATAGGAAGGTTGCCTAACATGTATAGAATTGGATTCCATTCTCCAAGACTTCAAAATGGCGACCGTTGCCATGGAAACGGTAAAAACACGTTAAAATCCAAAGTGCTCAGAATTAAATGAAATTTGACAGGAAGGTTATTTAAAATCTGTAGATCTCAACTTAAGCCCTTGAATTTCTTGTGTTTACGTTCAAACACAATTAGTTCTTGTTATGTCGCCCCAGATGTTGTCGGGACTACATATTGTTATTGGTCCGTTACTTTGTTATTATTAAGTCTCCCAAACGAAGTTGGGAGACGTATTGGCTTTGTTACGTTTCTTCGTTTTATTCTTAAGCTTCTTTCTTTCTTTATTCTCGTTGGGATGAAGTTGTCCGAAGCGGATCTCAGACACCATCAGACCTAGAACTTTGAAACTTTGTGGGAAGTTAGCCCCATAAATCTACTTGTGCTAGAGACAAAATTTTTTAAAAAGGGTGTTCATTAAGGGTACATTTGGGGGTTCAAAAAGGGGTGGGGTCGCCAATGTTAACTCTATGGGAAAATGAAATTTTGGATATTTTTCACCATATTTCTCACTGTATCTCAAAAACTTTTAATGCTAGCTCCATGAAACTTTATAGGAAAGATGTTTGTAATGTAAGGAAGGGTTCTACAGCGTTGGAAATTTCAAAATTACTTCGGTTGCCATGGAAACAAAACCAAAAAATTTTTTTTAAAACCAGGTTTTATGATAAAATAGAAGGAAATTTGAGAAATAAGTATTACATAGCTCATAAGGGGAACTCTTATCATAGGTGATATGTGTTACATTTAAAAATGCCAAGTTCAAAGGCGATTGGTCACTTTGAACTTTGACCCTTAACCTTGATTTTGTAATAACTATTAAACCGTAATAGACAGCTGATAACATGTTATGGTATAAATGTGTGTCTTGTAGAGATCTACATTTGTTACATTGGGTGCAAACCTATTAGAACAAAGACCGATTTTTATGTCCGAATTGGGTTTTTTGCTTATAGCTCAAATACCATTGAAGATACAAAAAAACATTCAATATACAAATTGTTCAGGTAGACGGGACCTTCAAAATTGGGTTAAGGTCAAAGGTCAAGGTCACCCCCCCAAACTTTATTTCATGTTAAAGTATCAATAAATAGCAATATTAAGCTGTGAATCAAAGCAATGGTAGCACTGATAGACGAAAACATAATGAGCTTAAGAAACTAATTCTTACATGAGGAATAAAACAATATTTCAGAACAAATTATTACAATCATTGGTGGGAAATACACAACACAACATTTTTTAAAGAGCAATTGAGTATGGAATCTAGTTTGGGTGACTTGTGTTTGCATGCAAACATATCATCACTCGTTATTCTTTTTTTTCCATGTTCCGACTCACTTTTGTCCAAAAGATTTCACAGAGACCGGTGGTCCAAACTTGATGAAACTTCATGGGATGATAGATATAGATCCAAAGTTGATGCTAAACGTCTCAAAGTTTTCAAAATTGCACCGGTTACCATGGAAATAGTAAAACAGGCACAAAAAGCAAAGTGCTCAGAATTAGATGAAATTTTACAGGAAGGTTTGCTAACATATGTAGAATTGGTTTCTGGTCTCCAAATCTTCAAAATGGCGACCGTTACCATGGAAACGGTAAAAAAGGCGGGAAAATCAAAGTACATAGAATTTATTGAAATTTTACAGGAAGGTTGCCTAGCATGTGTATAATTAGTTTCTGTGCTCCAAGACTTCAAATACATCGGCAAACGAATACCGAAGCAAGAAAAGAAAAGGGGAAATTCTAAAATCATAAATCCAACATCACGGCATTTCACGGCAACACGAATTGAGACAGTATAACAAATGTCGACCGTTGCCATGGAACCGACAACAAAGGCAGGAAAATCAAAGTACTCAGAATTAGATGAAATTTTACAAGAAGGTGACCTAACATGTGTAGACTTGTTTCTGGTCTTCAAGCCTTCAAAATGGCGACTGTTGCCATGGAAACGGTAAAAAGGGTGCAAAATCAAAGTGCTCAGAATTGGATGAAATTTGACAGGAAGGTTGTTTAAAATCTGTGGACCTCATCTAAAGCCTTTGAATTCCGATATGGGAGTTCGTTTGGGAGACTTCTTGTGTTTGCATCCAAACACAATTAATATTAGTTATTATTATTATTGTTTCTTTCTTCCACTTTTTTTTGTCCACGCAGATTCTCAATGATGCCTGGTAAGAATTCATTCATATTTGGTACAAAGTTGGATCACCTTATGAAGTTGTACCTCTAGAAAAAAATCAAAATGGCTGCCATTTCCAAGATGGCGGCCAAGTTACGTCAACATTTTAAATATTCCTAATTTCAATGAAAATCATAAAATCTCAAACATGCCTTGACAGAATTCATTCATATTTGATAAAATGTTAGATCGCCATTTACCGATGCTCATGCACTAAAGAAAAATTCAAAATGGCCGCCTTTCCAACATGGCCACCATTATACGTCAACATTTCAACTCTGTCCGAATCCAACGAAAATTGATTTCTAGATAGAAGATGGAATCATCGAATTTACTGTCAGGGGCGACATCAGCTATTGCTTGCAATTGCAAATCAAGTATTGCTATTGCTTTTCTATTTTATTTTATTACAATGTTTTTTGTCCGGCTATTTTCTCAAAGATGCCTGGACAGAATTCATTCAAACTTGGCACAAAGTTTAACCACCGTGAGAAGATTTGTATGCACTAACAAAAGTTTCAAAATGGCTGCCATTTTCAATATGGCCCCCATTTTACGTTAAAATATTGCCGATTAAATATACCAGGAACTGCTCGGCAGAATTTGTTCATATTGTGCATCATTGTTTAATAAGATAAGAGGAGGGAATTCATGCGAAAAAATTTTGCAAAATGGCCGCCAACATATGAAAAAAAGTTCAACTTGGTTTGATTTCAAGGAAAATTGATTTAAAGGTAGATTTTGACATGGCGAAAAAGATGGAAGCATCGACTTGGACGTCTGGGGCGACAACAGCTATTGCTTGCAATTGCAAATCTAGTTATTATTTAGTCTGCCAAACGAAGTTTGGGAGACTTTTTGTTTTTGTTGCGTTTCTTATTATTATTATTCTTTCTTAATTCTCGTCCACATGAACTTATCCGAAACAGATCTCAGAGACCATTTGACCTAAAGCTTTCAAACTTTGTAGGATATTAGCCCCATATATCTAGTTGTGCAACATCTAAAAATTTATAGTTAGGGGTCCATTAAGGGTACTTTTGGGGTCTCAGATATGGATGGGGTCCTCCATTTTAACCCTATGGGAAAATGAAATAATGATTTTTTTTTTCCTATTACAGCTATATGTATTAGTTAGGTAATAAGGGGAACCCCTGCTCAATTTTTTTTCAAAGGGGTTATATAATGCCCAGGAATCCGATATGGGAGTTCGTTTGGGAGACTTTTGTGTTTCGCTTGCGAACACAGTAATATCTTGTTCTGCTTTCTTTCTTCTATTGATTTTTGTCCGGCTTCGTTCTCGGAGATGCCTTAACAGAATTCACTCATACTTTGCAAAAGGCTTGACCAAATTGCGAAGTTGTGTCTACACTGGCCAAAAATTTCAAATTTGCCGCCCCGTCCAAAATAGCAGCCATTCTACATGACGACCTGAAAACAAATTAGGTTTTCAATATCTCAGACATTGCTTTGCTTTGCTTGTTTCATATTTTGTATAAATGTTCAAAAAGATAAAAGAAGGAAATTGAAGCGAAAAAAAAATCAAAGTGACCGCCATTTTCAAGATGGACACAAAAAATACATAAAAAATTTCAATTTTATTTAATATCTAAAGCCCTAATTGACAGATATGCATTATATTTTGCTTTAATGTTCAAAAAGATTAAAGGATAAAAGGATAATAAAAAAATAAAGGATATAGAGTAAATGCACATGAAACAAGGTGTACAAATACTTATTATAACCAAGAAATCGAACAAAGCTTTTATTGCAGTTCTTCATCTTAAAGTCACAATGAGACCTTCAAACAATGAGCTTTGCCCCTGTCACATAGTAAGGTTGAATACGTCACTAGCCTTGCAAGTTTTGGACCGAATACTTTATTCGAATCAAGTACAATGTACACTAAATAAGCATTGGAGAGGTGAGTTTGGTATTGATAAGAAATGAGAGTTCACAATTTGGAAAACAAAAATCAAACTGTTTGTCATATTTCAAACGACCATCTTCGTCAATGTACAACTAGAGCACAAAGAGTACCAGCAGTCCCTTTGATTTCAAGTTCAAATGGGGTAAATCTGATGTTTGCAAATATCTCTTTTATTTGATTAAGAAAAAGTACATCCTACCTTGCAGAATCCCAAATTAAAGATCCGGCTTCACTGTATGTGGCTATTTATTAATGCAACAATGCTACTATTGTCATCCTGGTATTAAGATGCTTTAAAGCAACACGTAGGTCAAGAAGTCATTGGTACCAGGTTGTCAGATATTTAATGTTGTAAATGAAAATCAAGGAAATAGCTTTACATAAAATAGCCTACAAAATACACGAAAAACTTGTCCAATAAGATAACAGGAAGGAATTTATGCAAATATTTTTTTTAAATAGCCGTCACTTGCAAGATGGCCACAAAAATACACATCAAACTTCAACTTTATCGGATTTCAACGAAAATTGATTTCTAGGTAAATCTTGATGCTGCGAACAAGATGGAATATCGAATTGGCTGCCTGGAGCGACATCAGCTATTGTTGCAATTCCAAATCTAGTTATTATTATTATTATTATTATTATTATTATTATTATTATTTTGTTACAGTTGAAGTTTCTGGAATCTTAGGGGTTTAAAATAGTAGTTTCAGATGAAATGATCCCAAACAGTCCTAATATGTTTAATTATTGTTTCGTGCTGGTGGTCACGTTTGTTGATTGATAAAAACGAAATGAGCCTTGTTTTATATTCCTTCAATAAATAATTTCAAATTTATTTGGTTCTATTTGATTCATTGGTTCCAGAGAAAATAATCAAATTATGTTATTCAAAAAAGCAAAATTTCAATTTATGCTACGTGTTGTCAGCCATCTTTGTTGTCTGATCAGAACGAACTGCATATTATTTTACTTGCAAAATAAGGGACGACTGCAGTAGAAACCAGTGGATATACTTAAATTACAAAAATTCAAAATCAGGAAACACACGAGACTGTATTTTAAAAAATGCAAACGGGAAGACTAGCAGTGTTAATTCCAATAAAATCCGAGAGTGACCATATACTAACATCCAGGACAAATAAAAACTATGCTCCCGTTGCATTGTATCTTCCAAAGATGCCGTGTTTACGGTCAGATAATTTTTCAAGAGATTAAGTATCAAATAAACAATTGAAAGGATATAGAGTAAATGCACATGAAACAAAGTCTCTACAAATACTTATTATAACCAAGCAATCGAACAATGCTTTTATTGCAGTTCTTCATTTCAAAGTCACAATGAGACCTTCAACAATGAGCTTTGCCCCTGTCACATGGCAAGCCTGAATGTGACACTAGCCTTGCAAGTTTTGGACCTTGTCATTCATTCAAATCAAGTACAATGTACACTAAATATACATTGGAGAGGTGAATTTGGTGCTGATAAGAAATGAAGTTCAACAATTTGGGAAGTAAAAATCAAACTGTTTTTCATATTTCATACGACCATCTCCGTCAATGTACAACTAGAGCACAAAGAGTAACTGTAGTACCTTTAATTTCAAGTTAAAAGGGGAGATCTGATGTTTGCAAATATTTTTTTTTAAATTAAGAGAAAGTACATCGTGTATCTATCAGAATCCAAAATCAAAGGTCCGGCTTCACTGTATGTGGCTATTAATTAATACAACAATGCTACTATTGTCATCCTGGTATTAAGATGCTTTATAGCAACACGTAGGTCAAGAAGTCATTGGTACCGGGTTTTCAGATATACAGGATATGTTAAGAAAATCAAGGAACTGACTTTACATAATTTATATTTTAATGCGGATATCTAATTTCCAATTTGCATTTCACAGAAATTTCCCAATGAATCGATTTGAGGGGAAAATATGGAGTACAAAATAGCGGCAAACGTACGAAATATGTCTATGTAATAAAACATACTGACCCCATAAAGTT
The DNA here is from genome assembly GCA_002080025.1 of Modiolus philippinarum. Classification (NCBI taxonomy): domain Eukaryota; kingdom Metazoa; phylum Mollusca; class Bivalvia; order Mytilida; family Modiolidae; genus Modiolus; species Modiolus philippinarum. Next base: position 531,988 of record MJUU01042397.1, read on the forward strand.
AACGATATGCCCTTTAACCAAAAGGAAACAAAATACCGTTTTACAGTTGGCAAGTCAAAACAGATTAATGAACCTAACACCCACAAACTTTGCCAAAATGAATTTGAAAGGGCTGGTGTTAAAATAATTCACATTCAATCAGTAATCAGATAAGAGATTTTTGCCTTCTTTTCAATTATAGGGAATGGTTTTAGAAATAGAAGGTCGACTTATCCAAGGACGATCTGAATGCGGAAACATTGTAAAAACAAAGTTGGTAGTAGATAAAATTGCTATTTTCAGTCCTTCTAGGGTTTGATAAACAAAACCTAAGCGATTTTGACAAAACTTTGGAGTCTATCTGAGACCTCAAAGATTAGAAACAAAATTAACCAAGAGTGACAATTTCGTAAGTGGAAAATGAAATACACATGAAGTTGCTTTGTCGGGTTTTAGATTTCGGTCTATATACAGATATCCGAAATCAAGACTAACTTATTTCCATTTTAACAAGTGATAACAATTACAAAAAAGAGAATTCAGCTTCATGTCTATTTTGGTTTGGCCTGAAGACAACGATTGAAAAGTTCGCCTCGTTGTGACAGAAAAGTGAATACTACGCTAAATCAGATGTGTGACGGGTGCTGTGAACAGATCAGGGTACGCTCAAACCTTATGTCACTCTCAGTTTAATGGCAGTTCTGTGAGTGCCTTTGTTTTGATTGTTGTATTTTTTACTTGTGCACTTTGAAGGTGTCTAACGTCATTGTTTTTCTGTGTTCTCATTTTTGCCATATCTTTG
>MJUU01042397.1:543742-576605 GCA_002080025.1 Modiolus philippinarum
GTAATGGACAAAAGAGCATTTGGTTGCCATGGAAACAAAACCAGAACCTTATTTTTTTGGAAAAATGGGGTTTTCTGATAAAAAAAGAAGGAATTCTGAGAAATATGTATTACATACGTTATAAGGGGAACCCCTGCCCAAATTTTTTTGGGAAAGTGTATGAAATTATGTGTAATGACAAAAGAGCATTTGGTTGCCATGGAAACAAAACCAGAACCATTTTTTTTGGAAAAATCAGGTTTTCTGATAAAAAAGAAGGAATAAGAGAAATATGTATTACATAGTTATTAAGGGGAACCCCTTCCTAATTTTTTCCGGAGGGAGTCTCATAATGCCTTGAATCTGATATGGGAGTTCGTTTGGGAGACTTTTGTGTTTCGCTTGCGAATACAGTTATCACTTGTTATTCTTTCTTTCTTCCACACATTTTGTCCACTTATTTTCTCAAAGATGACTGGACAGAATTCATTCATACTTGGCACAAAGTTGGACCATCTTGAGAAGATGTGCATGCACCACCAAAAGTTTTTAAAATGGAACCGGTTGCGATGGAAATGGCAAAAAAAAGCGGGAAAATCAAAGTGCTCAGAATTGAATGAAAATTTACAGAAAAGTTGCTTAGGACATGGGGGAAAGGTTTCCGATGTCCAAGAAATCAATATGGCACCGGTTGCCATGGAAACGGCAAAAAGGCGGGAAAATCAAAGTGCCCAAAATTGGATGAAAATTTACATAAAGGTTGCTTAGGACATGGGAGAAAGGTTTCCGATGTCCAAAACTTCAATATGGCACCGGTTGCCATGGAATCGACAAAAAAGGCGGGAAAATCAAAGTGCTCAGAATTGGATGACGATTAATAGGAAGGTTGCTAAGAACATGGGGGAAAACGTTTCCGGTTTCCAAGACTTCAAAATGATATCCGTTGCCATGGAAACAGAAAAAAGGAAGGAAAATTGAGAGTGTTCAGAATTGAATGAAACTGTACGGACAGGTTGCCAACGATGTGTGGAACTATCATGAGGGTGCATGAAAGTAATTTGTTTTCAAATCGGTTGCCATTTCTAACTTTGTCCGATTTCAACGAGATTTGATTTCTAGGCAGATTTTGATACTGCGAATAAGCTTGAATCATCGAATTGGCTGTCGGGGGCGACATCAGCTATTGCTTGCAATTGCAAATCTAGTTATTATTGTTCCTTTCTTCCACCTCTTTTTGTCCACGCCGGCTTTCATTGATGCCTGGACAGAATCATTCATATTTGGTGCAAAGTTGGATCAGCTTATGAAGTTGTACCTCCACCAAAAAAAAATTCAAAATGTCTGCCAGCCCAGTTACGTCAACATTTGAAATTTTTCTGATTTCAATGAAAATGATAAAATCTCAAACATGTCTTTACAGAATTCATTCAAATTTAGCAAAAAGTTGAATCGCCATTAGTTGATTCTCATGCACCAACAAAAAATTCCAAATGGCCTCCATTTCAAACATGGCCGCCGAAATACGTAAAAATTCAAACTTTGACCTATTTCAACAAAAAGTTATTTCAAGGTAGATTTTGACACTGCAAACAAGATGGAATCATCGAATTAGCTGCCAGGGGCGACATCAGCTGTTGCTTGCAATTGCAAATCTAGTTTTCTTTCTTATTGCCAGAACTGGGTTTCACGTATGTGCCAAAAACAGTTTCAGCAGATTCAAGAAAAATATAATTAACACTTTCTAAATCTGTATTAATCTCATAAGTAGTAAGAATAGTTGGATTAAGTTCATCTAGTATATCCCCTTATTCAGATATTTCAGTTAGATCAATGTTATCCATAAATGCTGGTTCCTTTTCTTCATTCGAACACTTAACCCTTTTGATAGGAATATTCCGATCGTTTTTATTGCTTTCATCCAGAGTAACCTGAGTTTTGAATACAGTTTCAAGCTCAACTGGACAATGCACATCAGAATACAATGAACAAAAATTAATAACTTTCATTCTCAAAATATAACATAAAAATTAAAATATGTACATACATAAAAATCGACAACACTTGATTGTCTACAGGTAAACATACCCTCTTGATCACCATCAACTCTTCCATTTAAAATAAACATTCTTTTATTTCTACATATATTCAGTAGCAAATTACCATACGCATTTTCAAAATTGTCTTTAATTCTTCTTTTCTATCAGATCTATCCAAATGAGCTTGAAATTAAAGAAACAACTGAAACACCTACTTCAGCTTCGTACTTAGATCTTTTATTGTATATTGACGAAGATAGACGTTTGAAATCTAAGCTATGTGACAAGCGTGATGATTTTAATTTCCCCATTGTGAACTTTCCCTTCCTTAGCAGCAATATACCTACCTCTCCAGCCTATGGAGTGTACATTTCACAGTTGATTCGTTACTGTCGAGCTTGTAGTTTGTACAGTGATTTTTTGAACAGAGCAAAAACACTGTCCCAAAAGCTGCTTAGTCAGGGATTTGTTCAACCTTTGTTAATTTCATCCCTCAAGAAATTCTATGGCCGTCACCATAGCATCATTGAAAGATATGACGTGTCAGTATCCCAAATGAAAGTGGACATTTTCAGCTAGAATCACGTCTTCCCGGATTTGACTACCGACTTTGACATTTTCCCGGATTGAATCACTCACAGTGTGACGGGTGCTGTTAACAGAGCAGGACATGCTTACCCTTCCGGAGCACCTGATGTCACTCTCAGTTTCACTGGAGTTCACACTGTGAGTGCCTTTGTTCTGAATGTTGTGGTTTCTGGTTCTGTGCTTTGTGTCTGTCTGGCGTCATTGTTTTTGTGTCTAACGTCATTGTTTTCTGTGTTCTCGTTTTTGCCCTGTCTTTGGACTTCGATTTTTGTGAATGTCACCCCTTTGTTCCTTCGGTATTCTACTGCCGTTGTTTCTTTTATAGATTTAACTTTTCTAAGAGATATACAAAATTTTCAGAAAATTCACCCGGAGTCTTATCAGTATTATTCTCCTCGTAAACATGAAAATCTAAGTCGCTACTAGTCCTACTGTTAAAGTTACCCATTAGCAAAATATATTTGTGATTGGGTTAAAAAAAAAACAGAAACTTAATGTACTAGACAATATTTATGGCCACCTTTGGTCATGGAAACTGTCAGATACTTTTGTTTAATATAGTACTTCTAAAGGGCCAGTGTTATCAGTCTTGGTAATTCAATTGGCCAAGCAAATTCAGAGTAGTGAGAAGAATCTTCAAATTGTTGACGGGCGGGCGACACACGCTTAGTGATGGGAAAAGCCCATAACTGGCGTTTCATCCAGGCGAGTTAAAATAGATATGCAGTTATTGTCAGAATACCGCTTTTACATTTACACATTGTTGAATTCGTTTAAATTCCAAAAAATATTTTTCTCGTCACAAATTTACCACAATTTGAATGCAATACATATAGAAGTGACATTATCTCATAAAATATTTCAACTTAAAACTACCTTGAAAAAAAATCACTATAAGAATTTTACAATTATATATCATAATTGTACTTAAAGATGTGCCGGACACTACTGTAGCAATTAATACTACCGGATTATTAACTGATATACCGGACATTAAAAAATCGCAAGAAAATCTCATTTGATAAGAAATTCAGATCGGTGCGGATGCTCTGTGAGGTGAGTAGCTTATATTTTCTTTAAACACTATTTGTTCTGTTTAAAGATCGACCAGTCGTAGATATACTTTATTTTTTGCAATATCTCTATGATTGAAGTACATGTAAGAATAAAAGAAAACATCCACCTAAACGAATAAAAAAAACAATCGCCTGAAAGGCAAAGTAAGAAATAAATGAAAAATTGAATGAAACTTAAAAAAATAAATAAACGATGAAAAATAGATGAAAAATCAGAAAGAAATATTGAAATAAAAAACATTTCTTCCTGGGACCATTTGTGGTGATTATTTAGTTTAGATGCAACTTGAGGACTATTATTGTAATATCGAAATATGGATACTGTGCCCACAAATATAGACCTTTTGATAAATTATGGATACATGAAATGGAAATGTCTTGAAACATATGTTTGAATAAAAAAAAAGTTCCCTTTACAATATTATATAATATAGTTACTTAGATCTACATTATTGTCGGCAAATCACACAGATCACATAATGTTATTATGCAACATATTTGTAAATTATTTTTTAATGAAATATGCTTCAGATGCATGCTCTGCTAAAGTTATTGGTTGAGCAGAAGAAGACTTTTATGAGTTTGTCTTTAATTGTGTCCGATCATTGAAAAAGTTGTAAACCGTGGCATTCTTAATCCGCAGGGACTGGCTCTCGGCCTTAAAAAATATTTGATCACTATCAAAGGACTTGCTTTCGGTGTGATATATCCATTTTCCCCCTTGCCAACACGGGGGGACTGAATCAATCCTACTTTTCCCCTAGGAAATTTGGGATCAGTGTCATTTCCATCGCAAAAACGGGAATACGTGTACATATTGTAGATTTCTCACCACCACCCCCCCCCCCCCCCCNAATTGGTTTGCTTAGTATCTTCAATATTTATCTAACAAATTGTTTATTCCTTGGTTTTTCTAATATCCAAAGAACGTCATCGGCTAATTTTTCGATGGCCTTTTGTTGTAATGTATTCCAAAATTGATTCTGTAGTATTAGTACTGTGAGCCTTCTTTTCTGGCTACTGTTCTGGTACCTTTACCATATCCTGGCATTGTGTTGTGGTGGAGAAAAAGGATGATGGCGAAAACGACGCAAATACGGTAGCAGAGCAATTGACCCCCCCTCCCGCTAGGACAACTGCCCCTCCCGCTAGGACAACTGCCCCTCCCGCTAGGACAACTGCCCCTCCCGCTAGGACAACTGCTCCGAGGACAATAGTCCCCTAGGACAATTACCCCCATAGAACAATAGCTCCAATGGCTAAATAACTATATGTAACATTTTCCTTATTTTGTAATTCATATGATCTTCTTTTGTTTTCTTTTTAATGACTTTATCAAAAAATGATATTTATTAAACAAATTAAACAGATTGGACAAATAGTAATGAACATCATACTGCTTTTATTACTTTTTCGGTGTTTGTATACTTAATTCAAGAGCATACAACCTAAAAATTATAAAAAAAAAGTAAGTCGTCTGAACACAATATCAAAAAATATGAGTCAATACATATATGCAGATGTGGAGTAATCATGCATTGGAAAATAAAGCAATCAATACACTGTAGCCTAAAACTAAAAAAGGTCTTAAAATAATGAACAATAAATCACTGAAAGAACAAGTAAGCCCTAGAGTCGGAACCATTGACTTATCTTCAACTAGTCCAAAGAAAGACCAGAAAAAATAAAATTTAAAAAAATAATACAAAACAAATTTCAATACGGAAGATTTCTTTCACCGGAATCAATTTAGCATTCATATAATAAATTATTTTCATTATACTGATGGTAATTTTCCTATGGTTTACATAAGTTATAGGGGCAATTGTCCTATGGGACAATTTTCCTGGGAGCAGTTGTCCTAGGTGGCAATTGTCCGGGGGGAAAATTGTCAGGGGCAATTGTCCGGGGGCAGTTGTCCGGGGACAAATGTCCTAGACTCCGCAAATACTATCGAGGCTAATATGATCTATGGGGGATCTTTACTGATCAATCTACAGTTGACGAGACAAAAACTGGAACGTGCCTACTTTTCCGGGGGTAAATTAGGATGGGTCCAAAATTTTTCACGGAACGATTAGCATGACAGAACCAGAGGCTCATATTTGAGCCTGTATCATGGCGCTCACCTGGTGGCTACTGATCAAATAAGACTTCCCATTGGGTTTAGTAATTGATCTGAAGTCAGGGAGATTATTGTCACGTTAAATTGCCTTTTTAATATCAATTTGGTGTTTGAAACGGTTTTTAGAACAATTTCCCGACCATTTAAAATTTCTGACTGGTACCAATGTACAATATTATGTAAATAACCATTATGTTATCGGGCCAGTTTTCAAGAATTAACATTTCACAAAATTTCCCATAGGGTCCTATATTTGGATTATGATGGGTACTAAAATCCTAGATTTTATTAGTGACCATCATATTACAATACCTAGTAATATCAACTTGATATTTAGAACGGTTTTCAAGAAGTAACAACGTTGTCCAATACGGTCATATGTTAAACTGTTCCCCGGTGACAGCCTACTTTGATCCCGGTGGCAGTCAACTTTGATGAGAGGTGAACATGCTGAACATGTTAAAATGTTGCTGAACACTTTTGCTTTTCAAACTTTATCTCAAATCGGTTTTTTTCAGAATATAGGTCGAAATGTATAAAATAACAAAAAATATGACAAATAAAGGACAATAACTGACTACATGGTTACTTAGATTTTATTCAAAATTGCCAGTTGGGTAGATCATGGTATGCAAAAAAAAATGGCAATTTAAAAGTTGACTTCTATCTGTTAATGCTTTTCTAATAAAAATGAAATGTACTAAATTATTTAAAAGTTTACGGAAAAAGGGAATAACTCGAGGACGGAATTTCTTCAAAACTGCAGGGCATGTAGATTTTGCCATGCTGGTCATTTTTACCAATAAATCAGATTTTTGATATTTTTAATGGTATTTGACTTATTTGCAAAAATACTGTTTAACCCCATTTTCTATTTTCAGTAACAGCGGCCATGTTGTTTAGTCTACGGACTAATCAAACACAATTTTGAAACTGTATAACCTGGTAATGATTCATTTTGACAGCAGCCTTAGAAACAAATATTTGTTATACTATGACTCTAAATTTAGGAAGAAAAAAACGTTTCTCTTCGAGATTCATATTTGATAGTGAAGAATATATATTTGTATGGCCGGGAACAAGTTCCTGTGCTTGATCCATATTGAAAAGATCACGTTGATTCGATAAATTCGTCTGTGCGTTCTATCATCTTATGTTTATGATCCACCACGGCCGAAAATGACCCTGTATTATATTTTCTTGCGAACGTTCGAAAGTTTTTCATTGTAGAAATTGCAGAAATTCAATTGTTAGACGCATTCAAAATTCGTTTATTTTTTCAACATTACAGGGAGACACCGATAGCTAAGTCACCAAAAAGAGGTGGGGCATAAAAACAGGAGGGGAGCGATCAAGAAAGTGGCTTCAGCGGGGCATAAGTGGAAAATTGGATTGGATTACATCTTATTACGTGTGAATGCAGCATTTTTAATTAATCTTTTTTTAATGTGCTTCCCTACCGCTGGCTTTTGCTAGTGCCGGTACCAAGTCCGGCTGTCCCGAGTTCCTATAGTTGTTAACGTTTGTCTTTTGTCTTATTTGAGTTTTTCCTGTGTATTATTTCCCTAGCAGATTGTGGCATGTAATTATAATGTTCAGCCATTGTTGGTGTTTCCTGTTGTCCCTTTTATTTCATTCAAGCAAAGATTTTTTAGAGCCATGCATGCAATAGTAATTTTATAAATAACATACATCTGGAAGCTAGGTAACAAAGAATCGAAATCATTGTCAATTTCGCTTTCATTCCCGTTGCAATAACAATCCAAACTGCTTTGTAGGCCTCCAACCCATATGTTATTTATTTCAACAACATTTTTTCTCTTTTAATTTTCTGCTCCATGCAGAGGATAACATTGTTCATGCTTCAGTGATTCCATTTATTAGACTCAGTTGTCACATAAACTTCTAAACCAATGAGAAGACAGGAATACAAAATGAACAATAATATTTATGAAAAAGAAAGGAAATGGGGTAAATGTCAAGGAGACAACATCCCATATCCAGGTTTAAACGACCCAAAACAAAGCATCTAGGGGTCACCGTACGGTCTTCAACACAGTGAGGAACCTCACACCATATAGCAAGCCCTAAATGGCACCAAAAAGGTAAAAAAAGTGAATAAATCAATGGAAACAAACCACATCCAATAACCCAAATATCAAGAAACTAAAATTTTATAAGAAGACACGGACAAGCCAGTCACCAACATATTCCTGACTTGGGACAGACGCAAAAAGTTTACCAAGCTATTATCCAAATTATGACAACAGTTAAATATTATACATTTCATATTCCAGCAACAACGATGATGATGCTTCGATCAATAGCGCTGTTGGTGTACTTTTATATCAATCTTACGTGTAAGTGTCTTAGTATTATTAATGAAGGTCAAGAATTAAACAACGTTCTAAAACAAAACAGGCAACAATAAAACACTTACATAAAACGAAAATCAAATAAAAACGAGAATAAAAGTCCAGATATTGACAATCATATACATGTATTTCGTCGTATTGAACTCCAAAATCAAAAAGGCAAAAAAATCATGTATCTAGAATCGCTGAAAATCAAAGCTCCGATGAAGCTGAATCTCGAAGCCCAGAAAATCTACCCTTGGCAAAACTAGAACTGCTGCATACGTCTGAATGTATAAAGTTATTCCGTAATACGTGAAAATAATCGGATTGTGTGATTTCGCACAAGCAATGAAGGGATAAGGAGTAAAAGTAAATGAGACAAAATCTCCACAAATACGTGGGGTAAAAAAAGCAATGGAACAACGCTTTTAATGTTGTTCTTCATCTTGAAGTGACCATGAGGCCTTCAATGTCGATTTCATTGCTATAAATATATGCAATATACTGTCACGGGTAAAGAAATGTTATTTTCATCTTTGAATAACTACTGCGCGACAGGTTCGTTGATCCGAGACGCAATATAAAAAAACGAGTAATTTAATAAACATGCATATTATTTCAATTTAATAAATCAACACCGTATTCAACTCAAGAAAATGAATTAATATAACTTAAAAACACAATGTTTACGATTTTGGAAGAAACTTGTGCACTATATTTTATCGGAAGCACGAAGAACATCTTTTAGAGCTGTTAAAGGCTTGAAGCTTCACGTTATCTTTTCTTGTCATATTAACATCTCTCCAGTCTTTTCATGGCTTCGAGATGATAAAAAAAAACACTAATGAAAAGAGGCAACAACAAATGCAGAAAAAATGACAAAAAATCCCACAAACAGTGGGGAACCCACAAAGAAATTAATTGTGAAATAGCAATGGCGGATCCAGGTCGAGGGTTCAGGGGACTGCAAAACCTCCCTCCTTTTTTGGTAACTATCGTGCAGAATTAAGGTAAAAATTGACAAAAATGTTTTAAAAAAATAAACTGGAACCCCAACCTTATTTTCTTGAACCCCATCGTAACTCCCCTTTTTCGAGGTCTTGATCCGCCGGTGAACAGAAACTTTGTGTTGATCTGAAACATCCTGTAGACGATGGACTGAAGAAACAAGAGCTGAAACAGAACCTTGGTGTATAGTTTTGATATCGCAATTTCCAATGGACGAATAAACCTCATATTGTGCGGATCAATTTCTCAAAAACTGATTGTTGTGATTTCTACTTCCAGTTAAACTGTCATAAACGTGACAGTCAAAAATTGCCGTATTATCAGATACATTGAAATAAATCGGACACAGTATTAACTTCCGAGTTGTTTTTAATATAGAAAAGGATAATGCACTGTAAATTTGTTCCTCTCATCGTTTTTATCATTTTCTTTTGATAGTTAATAATTTTTTTTTTATTATAAAAGGTTTAATTACACTTACCAGACTTCTATTTATTGTCTAATATAACATTTATACCCGAAGTAATACCTAGTGAAATTGCAGGCGGAAGTAACAAGAAAATATTTTTTGATTGTTTTTTTTGTTTTGTGTGTTTTTTTTTTCTTAAGAAATAGTTTTAACATATTTTCTTCCTTTGTTTAGACGGTCAACACAGAGTTACTACATATGAGGGAGGCCGACTTCCGGTACAATGCCCTCGTGGTTATGTCATCAAAGTATTAAGGAGTTTTTATGGAGTTGTTGGACTCAACGATAAAAACCCAACATGTCAGGATTATGGCGCCACACAAATTATGGCAGGAATGTGTAACACTAAACAGGACTGTACAGCGGTAATGGATAACAAGTTGTTTCCAAGGACTACTTGTGTACCAGGTGTTCACCCGAGACAGACTGGTACCTGTGTATTCCAGTGCTTGCCAAGTAAGTAGACCGCGATCAATACTAAAAAAGTACAATTGAATGTTGTTGTTGGTTTTGTTACGAAGCCATTTCAAGGGAAGCAAACTGGGAAGAATGCATAACAGTGTTTTTATTTTGTCCTTGAGCTAATTATTAGAATGCCACTGTCACCTGAAGAAATTAAAATTTCGGCTCTGTCAATAAGCACAGTATATAGAAAAGCTTTATTCTTGAAAGTTCAGGATAAAAGTTCAGACTATAGCTTAAATAATCTTAAAAAAATCGAGGTACTGTATTCAACTGAAAATCCGAGTTACTATCTAGATTAGTTAATACACAATCTTGACTATCAAAGAAGCTTATAGAAAATTCCAGATATCCAAAATTCTAGAACAACTTGAAAGTCAAGCTTTGATAGAAATTAATAATCTAAAAATAATACAACCGTGTTGCTAAGATATAAGTGATTACGTGGTCTAAAATACGCTAAAATTCCTAAAATTTTGCCACAATGTACATAAAAATGCAAAAGATGAATAAAATGTAATTATGAAAAAAATGATTTGAATAATGAAACCAGTTTATCAGTGCATGTTCACATGTTTGTGTTTTTATAACCAAAACTTCCGCACTATAAGGCTGTATATCTTTCAGACTTAAATTGATAATTAATATTTCGTTATGTTCCTGAAATAAGGACGTGCTCTGCCTAACGGAGGAAGAAACAACCATAACAGAAGAGAGTTACTTTTACCGCTAAAATTTTGAAATTAATTAGTATGATATCTGCCTGGCAATTCCATGCAATTCTAGAGTTTCTGTCCCTTTTCTGTAAAATTTTGGAGTTTTGTATTTGGCCTAATATGTTAAAAATGATAGAAGATAGAGGTTAAGTTTATCTTACAGCATAGTAAGATCTACATATCTGGCAATTTTGAAGAAAATCGAACAACCTACATTAGAGTTATTGCCCCTTTGTCTTTGAATTTCACGTCATAACTTTTATTTCAAAGACTGTTTGAGATAGGGGTAAGGTTTCGCAAATGTGCCACTCGAATGCGCCGATTAGTGTCGATATACCATAAAGCCTTCTAAAAGATTCCGGTGTGTTGGGGAAAAGCCACCTATAAGTAGGTACCAAGACGTTACAACATTGCTCAAAAAAGTCATCAGGATTTCCGTCCTTTAAGTGATCAAAAATTACAAGTGGTCAATTCAACTTGGTCTTAAAATAAATGTAATATCGCAATGTTTCAAAGGAGGTATTATTCATGAAATTCCCACGAATAGTTTTAAAGATGCAATAATGCAATGTCTATCTTTAAATTCAAAAGGTCTATTTTCTCATTTGTTGTCGAAATGCGCATATGCAGAAAATAAATTCACAGTAACTTCGGTATTTAGTTGATTTGTTACCACTGGGTCGATGCCTCTGCTGGTGGACTGTTAGTCCCGAGGGTATTCACCAGCCCAGTAGTCAGTACTTCGGTGCTGACCCGAAAGCCGATTTTATTTCGAACCTTGCAATATCTAAATTTTTGTAAATTTCATTGAAAACTAAGGAGTATCTCCCTCAGGCAAAGCTCTGTCCTTAGCTGGTTTTGGCTTTACATTTGGATCATATTTGGTATTTGTTCTCTATCAGTTTTTAATATATTTGGTTTTATGGTCTTCCAAACGTTTAGATTTTATCTGCACTGAGGAGACATGAGTTGTCGAAATGCGCATATGCAGAAAATAAATTCACAGTAACTTCGGTATTTAGTTGATTTGTTCCAAGCTCTGATTAGTTGGTGGTATGATACCTAAAGACCTGTTTATTTAATTTTACTTACCAACTATATCTTTTTAAATAAAGTATTAATAATTATTCTCAATAGCAAAGTTGCAAAAATCTTATTCCCGTTTTGGTAAATTTCATGAAACTCGAAAAGACCAGTTATTTTATTGGAATTATTCTTTGCAACCATACATGTTTGCATACATTTCATTGGAAACAGTCATTCTAAAAAANATATTTTATATTGATCTTGTCCTCAATTCACGGCGCAGTGTACAGGTTTGGTTTTTTTTTTTTTTTTTTTTTTTTTTTTTTTTGCTTAAGTCTATGAGCACGTTTTGTTTTCTGATGAGGTCATTTTGATTTTTCTCATCAGTTTTTGCGACCAAGCAGGGACTGATGAGATAACTATTAGGGTCCAATCTTGTATATATTTTGTATTATATTTCAAAAAACAGTTTGCGAAAGAGGTAAAATTGTACTGCCAAAATGTTCCGGATCTTAAGATCTACCCACTTGGAAGTTGTTAAGAAAATCGAAATACCCTTCATTGGTCAATTTTTTGGTTATTTTTTTATATTTCGTCTTATATTTTAAAGCGTGTTGAGATAGAAGTCAAATTTTAATTGCAAAGATGTTCAGCATTTCAAGGACAAAATTTTTTATTAAACATGGTCAAGTCGTCCAACTTAATCCAGGATGGCTACAAGACAGGAACTTAGTTTGATGTTGGAATCTATGTGCAAAATATTCAAAGATCTTCTCTGAAACTACTGGGCAATATGGAACCAAAGCTGGACACTTAGTTGTTCACGTATGAATAAATGAATCCCGCAAGTTAGCATTACATCTAAGATGGCAGCTAGCTAAGAAGATTGTTCAAAATAGAGACCCTATGAGCATAGGGACCCTTTGGAAAAGGCATTCAAAGATCTTCTGCGCTGAAACTATCAAGTCAATTGACACCAAACTTAGTCACCATGTCCGCGGGATGTCACATTCAAAGTTTGTGCACTTGGTCACAATTGTTCGCAGGTGATCTCCTTCGAAGGTTGTGATTTTCTAATTCGTTCCTCATCTTGGACCTTAAGAGCAACAAAATGATTTAAAATTTTTCGGCCTTGGCCATGCTGATTGTTTAATGAGTCCCTCTGTTGAGATGAACATATTTTTACGTTAAAATAAAAACATTCGTAATGAAAACTCTTGTATCCCATTTTTATGATCTACAAAGTATAATCATGATGACCCCTTTTTGTATTTTTCAGGTGAGTGTAATAGAGTTTATTGTGCCCGTGGAGGAAGATGTGAGTTGCATCCTAATTATAGGGCCTACTGTGTGTGTAAAGGTGAATGGACAGGTCCAACTTGTACTGGTAAGTTAATAGTACCCGTGGAGGGAGATGTGGGTTATATCCTAACTATAGGCCCCATTGTGTATGTAAAGGTGATTGGGCAGGTCCACATTGTAATGGATAGTTTATTGTGAACGTCGAGGGAGATGTGAGTTGTATCCTAACTATAGGCCCTACTGTGTATGTAAAGGGGAATGGATGGTCTAACTTGTAATGGTAAGGTTATTGTGCCCGAGGAGGGAGATTTGAATTGCATCTTAACTATAGGGCCTACTGTAAATGTAAAGGTGATTGGACAGGCCCAACTTGTAATGGTAAGTTGATGATTGATTTAGTTTATTGCAATTATTGGTGTGTAGCCTGTGATTTTTATACATTATAGTTCTATATGTTACTTTTGCACCAGTTTATATATTATATTTGGACCAAAACTTTTTTAATTCGTTCACAAACTTCACCCCATACCTGTTATAAAAGAAAATTGTATTTAACAGATCACCTCTTCTGAACGCCAGCGTCAGAAATTTCCTTCTTACCACAAGAAAGATTTTATATTGCATTTGTACGATTTGTCTTATCCTTCAAATCGTTTAATGGACAGTATAAAAGCCTGGTCATGAAAAAAAACAACCGGTTTATTCAAACTGAATTATGTCCATTTTGTACCAAACATGTGGGGCCTCACATCAACGAAAGTCATTGCAAATGCGCCAACCATTATGAGATCCCATACCTGATCCAGGATTTTAGAATCAGATTGATGATATTTATATCCAAACCAAACGCCCTGTCTGTTTTGGTTCAACAAGTGGTAATGCCCATGTCAACATCCTTGCCAAAGGAATTACTCATAGAGAGGTTAAGCGGTAGGTATTGTTATAGCATTTTGAATACTTTGAAATATTTGTTCTCATGAGAATCCGTGTTGGGGATTTAGTTCTAGTACATATAACATGTATAATTTCAATTGTTAATGCAACTTTTAATTTCATTGGTCAACGTCATGAACAACAAAGAAGTTATTTTCTTAAGAAACGCTTCTTGCCAATGAATACACTTTGAGAGTAGGTAATACAGTATATCGTGATGTCAAATTCAGACACAAAATTGTTTTGAGTTCAAAGGATTGAAATTAAATTGAAATAAAAGTGTTTTGGAGGAGTTTATGGATGTGTAGACAAAGTCTTTCACTCACAAACTCTACATGAAGTCCTTATGATTGTTTTTGTATGTGAGCTATCTTGCGGCATTTACACATTGATTAACTCCTCAAAAATTACTTTTATTGTTATTATAATTTGATTTTCATTTATAAATAATGTATAAATAATATTTTCTCATGTGATACATCTTCCAAAGAAAATTATCAAAAGGCCTATAAGTGATTATTTATGTCGGTTGAAATTTCGCTATTTCTGTTAAAATTGTTTGATATTTTATTTTTGCGGATTGAAATATTTGTGATTTCTGGTCATTTTTAGCATTAAGTTGCATTGAAATTATATTTGGCAGTATTACTTTCTGATAAGTAACTGCCTCTGAAATAACCACTTATACGGTATTGCTAAAATGATTTTAATAGTGTATTTATGCACAAATTTCTGTTTTTCAGTTAATCCCTGTTCAAAAAGACAGTGTCAAAATAGAGGTCAATGTTATGTTGATCCTCTCACAGACATTTCTAGATGTATATGTAAAGGAGATTATTCTGGTGCTAACTGTGAGAGTAAGTTATGATAATAGTAAGGTGAAATGTGAAAAAAACTATAATAATTGATAGATTTGGCATTGGTAAAGGAACGAAAACAGCTAAAATTATTTGTGGTGTATTTACCACGTTTTCAAGATTTTTCTTAAATGGCGGGAAAGGCCATCTGACCTTTATCTTGGTATAAGATGGAGACATTTTTGCTAACTTTGACATGAAAAAAAAATCATCCATCTGAGAAAATCTTGCTTACTGGTCTGACATGAAATAAACTACAATCTAGTGAAATCTTGCTTACTGATCTGACATGAAAAGAAAATTCACTACTAATGGAATATTGCTTACTGATCTAGATGAGCTACTGAAGCCTTTGAAGAATAGAAAAATAGGATGTTAGGCCATTTCAAGTTATTAAGTAGATTCTCATTTACTTACCAATTCTAAACCTATGGGAATTTTATGTTAAAAGCCCAGACTTTACCGCATGTTTGTTCTTCTGCAAACTTCGTATGCAGATAATGGTTTTTATGCATACAAAGCTTCCATTTATTGCAATTAGCTTCAACAAATCAGTTAGATAGTTGTAATAAACAATAAAACAATAAAAAAAAATAATGGCAAATAATTTAAACAGATTGCACTTTTGTCCAAGAAAGCATCAAACTACCAAAATATTTGCAAGATTGAATTTGTTATTATAAGTATAAAGAAAAATGGTACCTTTGCAAGCGTTGTTTTATCCATAACTTGCAGATGAATTTTGGGTATGAACCAATAACCCGTTTGTGCTGGGGATTTAGCACAAAATTCCCAAAGGATCAACATTGAACAGATTTTTAACATTAAATCCCTTGTTATTTGCCAGAATCTTATTTGATTTCAAGGTTGAACAGAAAAAAAATCAAACAAAGAACCTTCAGTCCGTTCCAATTTTTTGAAGAATTTTAATGAACATCTACTACATGTACTAATTAACATTGTGTTACCTTATGGGAACAAAATATTTTATACTAGAATTCTGTTTAACTTATATGAACCTCAAAAAACCCCACCTCACTTTACCCATTAATATGGAAAATCTATGCTAAATAAAAAAAATGAGACCAATTTAAAAGTAATTTCACTCGAGCATCGAACTTGTGTCTTCATTTTCCTTTTCTGTGCCGTGCTCATGTTATGTCTTCGTTTTTTGTTTGCCATTGTCCTTGGATTGTTCTTTTTAGGCTGACGGTTCGGTTCTCCCTTACTTTGTAATTTGACAGGTTGACAAGAAAGACTTTGATTCTAAAAGAAAAGTAATTTTAAACTAACAAATCTATATACATCATTTGGATGTTACATGTGTATTCTAATGTTTTTTGCCTTGACTAATGAAAGTCATAATACACAAACACAATCAGCAATTTCAAAATGATAAAAGAATGTTCTATAATTTACAAATTCAGAAATACAGCAATGTAGGAGAATGTTCACCTTATCTTGATTGTTAACCGGATACAGCCAGAGTAAACTTTTACCATCAGTGTTGTCAGTTTTGACACTTTGAAACCTCTGGACCAATTGAAATCATACCTGATCTCAACAGTTCTTATGTGGTCCTTTCAAAAATTATGTTTGGCAGATTTACACCCCTACTAGATAGCCCCAATAGGATTTAATTTAATATATGGAGTAAGCCATCCAAAGATTTTCTTATCTGAAACTTCTAGGCCATTTAGGAGAAATGTTAGTCGCAATGGTACCTAGGTACTCCCTTCAGCAGTTGTGTCCAGCAGGATCCAATCTTACCAGAGATGGCTTGCTGTCATGGGGAACTTGCATTTATAATGACTATATAGTCACAATGGTATACAGATGGTCCGTTTTGAAAGAAAAAATGTCCATCAGGTCCACTCACATCATATTCAAGATAGTTGCCATTGCGGAACATAGTTTAACAATGGGGAAACCATTCAAAGCTCTTCTCCTTTGAAATTACTGTGCCAACAAGAAAGAAAATTAAAGTCAAAATGGTCCTTTAGTGGTATCCTTCAAAAAAGGTGTTCCATGGTCCTCTTCTCATTCAAGATGACTCTAATCAAGAACATAGTAAGATAATAGCCCCTAATCCCCTTATCTTATCATAATCACAATCGAAGATCTTTTTATATGAATCTAATTCAAGAAAGATGCCTTTTAGGTCAGCACCTCATCCAAGTGGACATTAAGACTGTTGCGCTGCGCAATTCAATCGCGCATTAGAAAAATAAAGAGTTGGATACGTCAAGGTTTGATTTGCGAGCCGGAACAGTAATTTGACGGTTTTTCCTTTGTGACGTCATAATTGAATGACAGCTGCGAAACGTCATATTTCGTTTACTTTGTCGCGAATTAACTCCCTTTTCCCGTAAATAATGTTTAATCTTGAAACTTTGTAAAATATCTCCATTAAAAGCATGGTGACATATACATATTTTTATTGTAACCAATAAATTACATCATAAACTATCTTTCCTAAAAAATTCATCAAATTCTCATGGATGAAAAGTTCAATTCAATTAAGCTAAAAATTGCCTTTCCATATTTTCCCCCTTGCATTCTATGTATATTTAGGTGAAAAAATGGCTAAAAATGAGCAAACTTTGATCCCAATTCTAGAAAAAGCAAGCATGGTAACCCCTACTTTTTATTACAGATTTTGGTAAGTAGGATAGGTTCTTCAATTGTGCCGACTTACAACAAAATCTCATGGATATGAATATTACTGTCTATCTACCTTAAGCAGCATCCAAGTTAACATTAAGCAGAATGGTGTTGATGTGAAACAAATCAGACATTGTCCTCTCTGAATTAACTCCATAAAGAATTATAAACCTATGATGGTGTAAAGCAAGTCCCTATACCTTATCCATAAAGATTGAAATTGAAGAAACCAAATTGAATAAATGAAAAAAATTTCACAAAAAATGAAAATCTTCTCTTTTATGTCGTGTAGCAATAAGAACCAAAACTTTGTAATGAACTTTCTGGTGTGATATCTTTTAAACAGTTGTCTTGCAGGTCTGTATCTCATCCAAAGATAGCTGCCAATGACTTACATAGTTAAAAAAAATAGAATTCTATTGAATTACAGTTGAAAGTCAATGACTTGAACACCGATGAGAATGAAGAAAATAGTTTGAGCTAGAGGATTGTAAAACTACTGCCTTTTGTTCCTATCCTCGGAAAAAATATATTTGGTTATATCGGAAGTATGTAATAAAGAGTTTGATACATGCTTGGGTATTTCTATGTTGAACTAGTTATCAAACTTGAATCCATATTAGTGGAAGACAGAGTCTTGGTCTAATATGGCAACAGCGATAGGATAACCAGGCCTATATGGAAATAGCCATGTGTTAATCTGCATATATAAGCTGTGAGTATTTCAGAACAGCCAGTCATTACTTTTGAAAAAAACAACAGAAAAAAAAATCTGTCACTCAGCTTCACTGCTCTTACCCAAATCAAAAGATCAATTACTGTATAATTGTTTACAGATAATAAATGCTTTCTAAGTTGTGTTTTTGTTCCAGTTAAACCGTGTGATAATTTTGTTTGTAACAATGGAGGTGTATGTTGGGTTGATGTTAAAACGGATAAAGCTGCATGTCTATGTAAAGGGGACTATACAGGAAAACATTGTGAAGGTGAGTATAAGGTATCAGAATGTTTTAGGAACTGAAGGATTATGATTTAATTAACAAGAGTTTGAACGTAAATTTATTCAGTCCTTTCAGTGTCTCGGGCAGTCAATTGCTTTGGTTAACTTCGCTACCAAAAACGCATTCCAGTCTTTGAAAACGCCTTACTTTGGACAATGACACAATTACGAAGCCAAAGAAAATAGAAATTAAGCGAGCTATGCTCGGTCTTATAGTAGGAGTGCTGATTTCTTGAAATTTTTGCTACCAGGATTGAAAAAAAAATTGTTTGACTCTTTTACCAAAATGTTATAGTGAATTTAGTCTTTTTTTCAGTGTTTATCAATGTTGGTACTACTGTCGGAACTAAACGTTTTTTCTTCGGAAGAAAATTAAGTGATTCTGCTACCAGATTTCTTTCAAATGATTCTTCAGTGAAATGGTCCTCACAAACAACTTTGCTGTTATTGAATGTAAACGTTTCAAACCGTAGTTTGCCATTTTTCAGATTGTTTATCCATTGTTTACACAAACGCTTCTTTTCATCACTTTTTGTTGGATCGGGAATCACAAAAAAACTTTTGTTACATTTCCCTTTTTCATTTGTGCAGTTGAAAGCTTGACACGAAGGCATGTTGATGAGAAATAAAGGAAATTTTACATGATCTCTTGATAATCGAAACACATGGTACTGACGCCAGTGATGCTGAGATATAAACCGACTTTGTGACGTCATGGTGTTTTCGGAATTCTCTAATCTCAGAGAAGTAATCCGAGAATTAATTACACCATTTGTTATCACCACATAAAAGACTTCTACAATATGGCGACATCGGTGGTTCAGTGTCTGCCTGCAGAGATAATCTTATTAAAAATCGTTATATGATGCTGTTGTTCATTAAAATTACCACATACAACATTTTAAAAGTTTTGAAAATGAAATGAGCTCAACTGTCAATTACCATGAACTATTCCTTTAAGATAGATTTAGGTAAATTTCAAATTCTTAAATCCTACCTCTATATTAGAAATTGGTCGATGCATCTATTTTTGTAAATACCATTATAGTTAAATATTCATTTACAACCGTTTTGAGTTGGAATCAAATTTAATTTGCTTCAACAATATACGGAAAAAGGGTTTGAAAAAATTAATAATAATGAAATATATTTATATTTACAACTAATATTCTTTTGAGTATTATTCTTGATTCCTTTTTTGCAACTTTCCCCTACGAAAATACACGAACATTGCATAGGAACCAAGTGAGAAACCAGTTTGTTCATGTTGATACATAACCAGATAATTATAAGGAGGCCGGTTTGGCAAATCTTTTAATATTTGTAGATATTGCATTCATTAATAAAAACAAAAAATACCGAAGTTGCATAAAATTAGTAAATTTCGTTATGCTGTACACGTGTTTCAAGAAGTAACCTCTCATCAGCAGCATTACAATCAAATATGTATGAAAAGCCATAATCCAAAAGAAGTTCACAAGAAGCACTCATTTCTAAAACTATCGAAATAGGAAGCCAAATCCAATACCAAGGACATTAACCGAGTGACATGCACGGAATTAAGTCTCAGTATTTTTTAGTGGTTAGAATTTCGTTTGAAACAGAAAATTTTCTACAACACGCAAGGTAAACTTTTCATGTCAGACAAGTCGGACTATTGGTTAGTGAATACCCTCGGGGACCCATGGTCCAGGAGCAGTGGCATCGGCCCAATATGGTTCAAAATATAAAAAAATACCGAGTTTGTATAAAAACAGTAAATTTCGTTTCGCTGTACACGTGTTTCAAGGAGTAACCTCTCATCAGCAGTATTCAAATCAAATATGGAAAGCCATAATCCAAAAGTAGTCCAAAAAGAAGTACTGATTTCCAAAAATTTCGAAATAGGAAGCCAAATCTAGTACAAAGGACATCTACCGAGTGCTATACACGGAATGGAGTATCTGAGTCAGTATTTTTAAATTGCTAGAATTTTGATAAAAACAGAATTTCAACAATATGAAATTTTCATGTCAGACAAGTCTGACTATTTGGGCTAGTGAATACCCTCCGGTATGAAATGTAAGTCATAATTTTGGATACGTAAAATGTGAAATTGTTAGACACAATCTCTAAGAATTATGTTAATCGTATATGCATTTTAACATTTTTTGCACTGGTCATGCTGGTGCTGACCTTTAAACTCATGTAGTCCTAAAATACGAAGAATAACAGTACCATAAAATAATTATAAAACTTTGTCTTAAAGCACAAAAAGTATTGATACTGAGTATTTGGTTTATAAATTTGGACCCTAAAATTCATATATCAAGATTGCAAAAAGGCATAGCCTGATCAAATTTGCACATATTAGATAAATAACGCAATTACAATACTGAGTTATGTCCAATTGTAATGTGATGAAAATATGCGTTAAGAATCTTTTGGATGATATTTTGAGAACTATTGTTTACAAATGCTTAAGGAAGGAATAGTTTTACAACTTTAAAGATTTGATATTGAATTTTACTGTAAACTTTGCAAAACGTTGTAAATTCAAAATTTTGATTATACCAATCTGACAAAAGTAAAAAAAATGTATGTTCACTGCTAATGTTTAGAAGCTTAACATTGAACTATTAGAAGTACATGTTGAAAAGTTATTCTATAGTAGTAAAAATGATGGAAAACTTTTTGATTGGTTGGCCAGTGTGACAACATCACACTGATGTGTCCCTTATGTGAAGAAATTACCACTCAGTATATAAGACAAAATCTGTAAATCTTGGAATAAATAGTAAAGAAATGTCAGTACTTTCTGCGCGTAGACTCCGCCGAGCTTTAACTTAAACTGCAAAAGTCAGCATTGTAAAGTAACCAGCTTTAAATGAGCATCTATGAAGAACTCTGATTTTTTTTGTTTCTTTGTTGAGGGAATTTTATTCCTCTTGGCATTGTCCATCTTCCCCAGTCACTGTTTATGTATTTCTCAGCATGTATATGTAAAAATGATTACTTTTTGCCCCGAGGCCTGATAATGATTAGTTGTAATGTGTAGGCTATTTTCTGGTCTGCCATATTACTACTTCCTGTTTGTTGATATGTTTAAGTTTTACTATAACCCACTATGGATGAGAATTTTTCGTCACAAGATGGATAAGTGGGAATGATATCAAATTGTGTCTGAAGCTTTTATTATAATAAGTTGTAACGTGTAAGCCATTTACAAGTCTGTTGTGCATGCACTTCCTGTTTCCGATTCTTCAACGTTTTACTATAGACGTTGCGCACGATATTGCGACACTTTATCATTTTGCCCCTAGTTTTCGCTATCCTTTAGAAATATTTTTTATTTTAAGAATGATTTTATTTGATATGAACATATATTATCTTTTGTATGTTCACTGAGTATGTATATCGGTGAAAAAATCCAACTGCAACCAAATTAAAGAAAATATAGTAGCCTTATCGTTTAATAAAACTTCATTTTTTTAAGCGTAAGACGTAACACTGAAAACTGTTTATGAAATAAAGAAATAATTGTATTTTCAATTTTGTTCGATGGATCTGCTAGAAATTTTGCAAGCAAACTCAACGAATTCACAGCTTTGTCACATCATAGTATCAAAGATGTATCTTTGAAACATAAAAAGTTTGAAAAACATGAAGGTGGTCATTTTGACGCGTAAGACTGGAAAAATGACGAATTCATAATTCGATGTAAAAGAAATATTCGGTTCTCACTCAATTTATATAGCACAAAAGATTAAAATTTTTATACTGTAAAAAAGTTCACGATTTAAAGAATTGTTAACGCAAAAATCAGACATGTTTTACTTTTCTGCGAAGAGCAATATAAAAAATGGCAGGTCTAGCGGATTTGTCCACTGCCGTCAAAATTGTTATAATATACGTCCAATCAATATTTTCACACGTATTTTGCATACCGAGGTCTAGCGGAATTGTCCAACGTTAATATTTTTAACATTTTCACGTGAAACGCACCGTTCGCTCATCACGGCGTGTTTCTGGGAAAATGTTGAAACTCTTCATATTCTGAAAAAAACTCTGTTTATGGAATACAAAATTGAATTCTTAACAGAAGTAATTGAAATCTAGAAAACAAGTGTAATATGATTATAAAAAAGGATTTTAATTTTGTTTCAAAATATACCATGACACTGTAACGTGTATACCATACCACAAAGACATACTAGTATATGATGCATACAATTACTCACGCTCCGATTTTTATTGCCGATATACTCTAATAAATATTAAAAAATAATTAGTAAATAGTGATTAAATGTCTATTTATTTGATAGCAGATAGGTATTTATTTGCCTTTGCCATTTTTTTTTTTTTGTAAAATTTGTAGATATGGAGTTTATATCGAATTTATATGTGTAAAGATTTCAGCAACTTCAGAATACCCGAGAACTTGCATCTTGACATACTGGATAGTCTTGATGATTTGTAGATCAAAATAAATGATCAGAAATCCCCAAACCATACTTATGAAGTTATAAATATGACAAGCCGCCAATTCAAATCAAGATACTAGCATACCATTTTCTAAATTATAGCAGAGACATATGTCTCTGATTATAGGGCGCTAATTATAAAAGAAAAAAAAAACCAAACAATTTTTTTTATATGAAACTATAGTTAAGGAATACGCAATTTGATGAACGATATATAAAAGTCTTGAATATATCATGAATAAAAAATAGATCTGTTTGATGCAAATCAATATAAATATTCAATTCCACTTTGGTAATACGTATATTCAAATGCCATTTTTCGTCTGACGTCGAAATTATTGCTAGAATTGACGTTACGCTAGTAAACACCGATATCGTGCGCAACGTCATAGCTAGTCATTTTGAGGTCTGCCGTAGTACCACATCTTGTTTGCTGATATATTGAGACATACCATAACCCACTATAGATGAAAAGTTTTTGTCACGTTTTTCTTGGTTACTACACATGGGAATGATATCGAATTTTGTCTGAAATCTTTATAATAATAAGTTGTAACGTTTAAGCCATTTACAAGTCTGTTGTGCATGCACTTTCTGTTTGTCGATTCTTTGATTATTTTACTATTATATTTCCTAGCTTATTATATTACTTAGCCTATTTTGGCTTTACATTAAGATCACGTTGGTTATTTGTTCTCTAACAGTTTTTAAACATCCTTGAGTTTATGGTCTTCCAAACGTTTAGATTTCATCTGCACTGATGAGACATAAGTTGTCGAAATGCGCATATGCAGAAAGCAAATTCACAGTAACTTCGGTATTAAGTTATTTGATGTTAAACTATAAATATTGAAGGAGAAATTTTCGTCACAGTTTTCACAGCTTGTAAACGATTAAATGATTTCATATTTTGTCTGAAGCTTTATTATGATGACTTGTAATGTGTAAGCTTTTTTTCAGGTCTGCCGTCTTACTACTTCTGTTGTGCATGCACTTTCTGTTTGTCGATTCTTTGATATTAAACTAAAACTAGTGAAGGAGAAATATATATAACTTTAACTAACTATGAAGGAGAAAATTTTTGCCAGTTTTCTCAGCTTGTATGAGTTTGAATTATTTCATTTTTGGTCTGAAGCTTAAAATTTATGAGTTTTAATGACCGGTTTGCCAATATGTTGAAGTTTAAAAAAACACTTTGGATGAGAAATTTTCGTCGTGCGTCGAAGTAAACTTGGAAGTTATGAGTGGGAAGTATTTCAAATTTGGTCTGGACAACAGTTAAAAGGAATGCTTAACACTTCACAAACGGGGGTATTCATTTGTAGCTCATCGGACCACAGTTCTTCTAGTCTGTTTCTGTGTCTGCAATACATAAGGTCAATCTTAGACTAAATATCTTGGACTTAACAATATCCGAGGTGAAAATGTGTAAAATTGAAATATTTGTTTTCATCATTCAATGTTGCAATAACACAAGCTTCACAGTCAATCATTTTCATTAAATTTATCATTAACAGAATTTAATATAGTTTTAAATTTTGCTTTCGGCTCCTCTGTCTAATCATTAGACGTATTGGTCATAACTTATCTAACTTTTAGTGTTTCCAAAATTCTGAATTCTTACTTCATACTTTACATACCTTATAACATACGATTGCTAACTTCTCATGCACTGGTACACTGTCTGTTCAAGGGGTTCCAGGTATTTTAGGAAACTCTTCCTGGATTTTTGTTTTATTTTATCAAGGTTGAGAGAAGAAAAACTGACAAATATTGCCTTATACACCATAGGAATCATCATTTTTTGAGGGATGGATATGCAGGTATGGATGTCCTATGACATCTTCCTCCGACTCTTAGTGTAATCATTCCTGTTTCACGCTGGACATCATTTCCATTTTTCTCGTGCTTTCATCATCATCTAGTTTCTTATTGGGTAGAAAAGCAGACCCCCTTCCCTCTTATGCACCATTTAGACCCAGTCTAAATCCTTACATGACCTTAATAGCTTTCTGCTCTAACACGTATAGGTTGTAGTACCCAACCAAGTAATCAAAGGTATCATATTCCTTTCAAAATTCACCCCAGTACCACCCCCTCCCTAATAGCAAACAACAAAAACAAGAAAGACTTTACAGGCGTGTCTTTCGTGTAGAATATCATGCATTCCCGGCACAGCTGAGTAGTGTTACTTCTACTTTTGAGTTTTGTGAAGGTTTGTGACGTTCTTGTTTGTTTTTGTCATGGTATCTCTGTTTTGCTGTGTTTATTATTTTTAATTCTGAACTTCCTTGCATATATTTTAGCCTCGGTATTTTTTGGCCGTTATCTCTCAACTGAGAGATACTCGTTACATAAAAACATCAGTCACTCCCTAAGAGGTAGGTGCCCATTTTTTTCTTTAAACAATTTTTTTCTTTTTTTGCGTTAGAATAATTGCTTTTCTCACTTTTACGGTAGCACATTCCTCATATTAAACATCAATACAGTCCTTGTATCAGTAGCTGTTACTTTTTGACAGATTGTTGACCGTTTGGGGACGGATTTTGACTGATTGATGACTGATTGGACACTGCTGGATGAAGGATCTATGAATTACGGATGTATACGATTTTCACTGATTGTTATTTATATACTAATTTTACGGATACATGCGTATTTTACTGATTGCATCATTCTGTAGTTACGCTTCGTATAGATCGGTAGATCATGTATGACGGATCATCAATATTCGGAATTTTTAGAAAAAAACGAATGAATTTTCTTTTGTGTTCCCAGGTTGTTTAATATATTTTTATACGACCGCAAATATTTTTTCTGCGTTTGAGGTCAAATTATCTTGTAGCGCTGTCATAGCCGTCTTTGTCATTGTCTGTAAACACTTTTGTTTTTGGTCAATAACTAGGTTCCAGTTGATTAATCCTTATGAAATATTAGCACAAAAGGAAAACTCAGATTGGTTTTGTATTTTATGGCTCCTCACGTTTTAAAAAAGGGTCTAAATCGCGCAAAATTTGGGATTTTTGTATTTAGTTTACCTTTGATGTAAGCTTGTGATAGTGTGTCAACAGATATGGCATATCTTTTAAAGTTTCGGAACTATTAGGGGTCAAAAGCGCCAAAATTAAATTTTTGAAAATATGTAAAATTCTTATCTTTAATCTTATTTCATTTGGCTATTTTTGCTTGGATTTATATTGATGTAAAGTGTCAGTTGTATGTCAACAGATTGAGCGTAACTCTTACAGTTTCTGAGCTTTTAGGGATTAAAATATCTAATTTTCACCCATGGTTTTATATTNTTTTTTTTCTGCCTTTTTTGTTTCTGGTGTTGCCATTGTCCTAGGATTGTTCGCATTTGGATTGACGGTTCGGTTCTCACTTACTTTCATGTTCCCTTTAAGTGGTGAAGGGATATGTACATGAGACAAAGTCTCTACAAGAATAAGGGAAAACAAAGCAATAGAACAACGCTTTAATTGCTGTTCTTCCTCTTGAAGTCAGCCTAGTTTGTGTCCAGCTAATAACGGTGTCAAGTTCCTTATTATCTTCATCAAGGCACTGTGTCAAGCTCTTTACTGTGTCCACATACAATATAGATTACACTTGTTCAAATTTCAGTGTTCGCCATGCTGCGGTCGTATCATGCTGCGTTTGGCGTATCCCTTAATCTTAGAATGGAAAGACAATATTTGATTAGAACATGAATGCCATATTTTGTTTAAAATCAAATCTCTTACATGTATTCGTGAATGCGAATAGTATGTAAAGTGTATAATACTAGTATGCGTTTTAAACTCTATCCTTAAAAATGACGTAATTAAAAAACAAATCATTTTTTTTAGTTTCCTTCTTAACATATATTTTAAGGAGACTAAAAGATTTTAATATGCAAATGTAATGCATTTTAGCATTTTAGGGGTTTAAAAAGTAAGATTTAGGAACAAGGTAGGCGATGAATACAAAATTCGATGTTCAAAGACATGGCAAAAACGGCAACAGGAACAAGGACAAAACAGGGACGTGAGACAGCTACAATGCACGAAAATAAAAAGATAACATTTAGAACTAAGGCATCCAAAGTGTGAAATCCCATGAAAACCGGGAGTGACATCAGGTGCTCCAGAAGGGGTAAGCATGTCCTGCTCCGCTAGCGGCACCCGTCCAACTATCAGTGAGTCAATCCGGGGTTGAGTCAAATCCAGTTATGTCAAATCCGTAAAGACGCTGTACTCAAAAAATCTTACTGCATCATATCCTTTCAAAGGAATCTAAAAGATTGTGATACACAATTTCAATGAATTTTAGCATATCTAAGATGAAAAGTTAACTTTGCGGTTTAAACTCAATTGTTCTATGTTGGCTTGTATGTTCTCAATACTGTCGTACGTTTTACGGATTATCCTTACTGGTATTTCCATCTAATTGCTTCGGGCTTTTGTTGTCACTTTTATTCAATAAAGATGACAAAAAATATTTTGAAAATTTTACTTCAACAGATCTTTTTGAAGGAGCTTTATTTGTTGTCATACACAATTTTAATGAATTTTAGCAATCGCATTTAGCAAAACGGTTGAAAGTTAGATTTTTAGTCTTAAGTTTGAAATCAGTCTTTAAAGATATCTAAAACAATTCAGTGTTTTTAACTTAACTTTAAATACCAAAACAATTTAATTTGTTGAGAGTTTTACTTCATCATATCGTTTAGAAGGAGTTTTATATGTTACGATACACAAATTTGCTGATTTTTTTACTATTTAAAGGGGTAGACCTGGGGTAGGAGGAGATAACTCTGTTTTTCACTTTTTTATTACTTACACAAACAAATAGAATCATTGCAATAGGTATGATCAAAATTTCAGAATTGTAAAATTTTTTCCACACAGCAAATAAATATTCTTTTTGTCATGAAAGCAAATACCCAACATC
Source organism: Modiolus philippinarum (assembly GCA_002080025.1). NCBI lineage: Eukaryota > Metazoa > Mollusca > Bivalvia > Mytilida > Modiolidae > Modiolus > Modiolus philippinarum. The sequence goes on from MJUU01042397.1 coordinate 571,733, forward strand.
CAGTTATTTATAATGAGTCCATTTTATCCTACATTTTTGCAATACTGTCCAAAGATTAGGAAAATCTGTAAAAGTCAGATTTCTTCCAAGGGAGGTAATTCATAGTACAGATTCAGCAATTTTATTGATTTTTACCCACTTTATTCAAAATTCAGAAAAAAATGGGACGGTAGAATTTTCTAAAATTCTAATATATCTTTCATATACCAGTTTTCTTTCTATTCTCAGTTTTTGGTGAAAATTAAACGACAGAATTTTCTACTAGAGGTGCTTGACAGTGATAAAAATAGAGTAAAAATTTCAGCCTATACTGTTGAGAACACCCACTTATTTCTGTTCAAAGTTGTTAAATTTACTATCATTATTCATGCTTACTTTCACACATGTCTAAACTACAGAATTTTGCATTTGAAATCATTCTAAATCAAATACAAATTTAATTAGAGCCAATTTTATACACCAAAATCAAGTCCTGAACAGATCAAATAATATGAGGAAACAAGGTATCTTTGATGACCACTAGACATAAAACGGGACGGTAGAAATTGTTGAAAATTGCTTAAAGTGGACATGAACATGTGTAGTTTTAATACTGAAAATATCAAGAAAATTAAACGAGTGGAAAATTTTAGGCCTACCCAGGTCTACCCCCTTAAGGATAAAAATTTACATTTGTAGTCAGCAGTATGAACTCAGTATGTAAGAATGGCCAAAACTATTTCAATATTTTGAATATTTTATTTATCATATCATTTAAAGGAGTTTTTTTTCTTTTTTGCAAAGCACAATTTTAATGAAGTTTAGCAATTTACACAATCTTAACAATGACCAAAGCAATTTAGTTTTTTGAAAATGTTTCTTCATCACATCCATTCGAAGAAGTCTTATATTTTGCGAACACAATTTTAATTAATTTTAATGAATTTTAGCATATTTAAGAGATGAAAGTCAAATCTTTAGTCTGTGGTTTATATTCAGTCTATAAAAATGACCAAAGCAACATATTAAATTTTTTGAAAAGATTATTCATCGTATCCTTTAAAGGTTTTTTTTTATTTTCCGAAACATAGCTTTAATGAATTGTAGCATTTCATTTCTCGAAAATTTTTGCGGCAGTGTAAACACCCAAAACAATTTAATTTTTTGAAAATTTCCCCTCATCATATCCATGGGAAGGACTGTTAAATGTTGCAATAAAAAATTCAATGGAATTTAGCATATGTAAGCTTTTTAAAGTCAGATTTATAATCAGCGGTTTCTGTCTAATCTTTAAAAATGTACAAAACAAATCAGTTTTTTAATTACCTTCCATATCCTTTACAATAAGTTTTATATCTCATGATATACAGAATTATGTATTTTAGTTCTTTAGAGTTTGAAAAGTTAGAGTTCCAGGACTTACGTGTATAAATGTGTCAAATTATTGTTTTTTTTTTGTTTTTTTTTTTTGTTTTTGTTTTTGTCATTCTGATCTATGACTGATTGGTGAGGGCTGACTGATAGCTGACTGATAGATGAATGGTTTTTGAGGGTTGACTGGTCGATGCCCGATTGTTCAGGCTGGCGGATCGCTTAATCATTGCTCTTTTAGTAACGGCTACCGATGCATGGACTGTAAACACAGTAATCCAGGAATGGCTGAAGCACAGAAGACACACATGAATTACTATGTTGTATGCAATCACGGAGTTAATATATCTAAAATTATTTTTTTATTATTATCATGATTGTAAAGACCATCTTCACGAGTATTTCGAACTATATTTTCAACGTTTATGTGCTAAAACATTCACTTCAGCAACAGTGTTAACAAGTGGATCGTGCTGTCACTTTTTATAATAATTTCATATTTAAGTATCACTTTATTTTCACCATTTAATTCAAACTTTTCACTTCTTGTACAATAAAAACCATTAAATGAATAAAAAATCATTCATGCAAGCTCACTTGTACCTTTGTAAGTGTGTTAATCTTATTTATAATGTTCATGGCGTGCAAGTCCAGGTAAATTCGTAAAATGTAGCCTGAATTTGAAATTCATGTGGTGGATGATCACTCTAAGCGAATCAAAATCAAGAAAAAAAGGTTAATTCAAATAAAATTCATAATATGTTATAGTATCAAAGAAACATTATGTGTACATTTCATTTGTAACTTTTTAAAGCATCACTGTTAACATCTATGTTTAACACATATGGCACAAGGCATCATTTAATTGTAATATTTATATAAGATATATTTAACTTACAGTTGACCCATGTGACAGTAACCCATGTAAGAATGGAGGTATATGTTCTTTGACTAATGCTAGAGTTCAGTGTAGATGTAAAGGAGAGTGGTCTGGACAATTTTGTACAGGTAAAATCCATGTTCTGTTGATAATGGAAGAGTTCAATGTAGATGTAAGGGAAAGGCTTTGGACAATTTTGTACAGGTAAGGTCTATATGAAAAAGAAAAGAAATGGGGTAAATGTCAAGGAGACAACATCCCATATCCAGGTTAAAACGACCCAAAACCCTATGTTCTGTTTATTATGGAAGAGTTAAATGTAGATGTAAAGGACAGTGATCTCGAGAAATTTGTACAGGTAAGGGCCATGTTCTGTTGATAATTGGACCCTATGGGAAATCGTTGTGAACTAAAAATTCTTGAATAGCGGTTTTATGCATCAAGTTGACATTTATTCGGTATGTTCACATGATTCTCCTTAAATGTATGATTTTTATCTATCATTAATCTAAGATGGCCACCAATGTAGATCTAAATTTAACATTGAACTATAGCGGGAAATAACTTAATACCGAAGTTACTGTGAGTTTATTATTATTATTAGTTTTCAACAAAATTTACAAAAATTTAGATATTGTAAAGTTCGAAAAATAATCGGCTTTTGGGTCAGCACCGAAGTACTGACTACTGGGCTGGTGAATACCCTCGGCGACTAACAGTCCACCAGCACTGGCATCGACCCAGTGGTAACAAATAACTAAATACCGAAGTTACTGTGAATTTATGTTGTAAACTGAGATTTTTGAAAACAGTTTCATATATCAAGTTGATACTAACTAGGCATGATTACATAATGAGGATCTACCAAATTTTATATATTTTTATGAATAAGAAATAAAAGATGTCTGTCACCTGGAAAAACAGTTTAGCCAAGAATACTATGAATTTCAAGACATTTTGTTACTCTGCGTCATAAAGTTGCAATTTGTGCCGTCGAGTAAATTGTGGAGTTTACCCCCCCCCCCCCCCCCCCCCCCCCNCCCCCCAAAAAAAACTTTGCTGACACGTAATTAAAATAAGCGTTACAGTTATAAGAGCATTAGAAAACAGCACTTATGTAACAGTCAATTTGAATGGTCAAAACTAACCATCAAATACTCAATCTAAATATTAAATTCCTTGGACAAAAAGATTCCTTGCCACTCTAGTTCCCTATTTGCTCTCGAATACATCAGACAAAAATAAGACATTAAATTTTAATTCGCATTAAAAAAACCAAAACAGTTCATAATATTTGTTTCCATTTACATTCCAAATTGAATGACCATATTTTTAGTTAGCCTAATTAAGTAGAGGGAACTATTAGAGCATCCGCGCATCCATGTGTATATCTTCGTCTACGTTAACATCGGCATTTAGAAAAATATCTGGTTTACTACACTTTGTATATAGGATAGGGTCATCAATCTTTATTAACAGGTGCATCTTTGGGTGACTCCCAGCCTCCAACAAACTTATATTAAACTGACACGATGTGATCATTGAGTGTAGAGGTATCTTTGATGGAAGGTAGGCATCCAGGCAAAAAAGTCACTTTGACCTTCTTTATGCGTATGATCAACTTGCACTCAGGTCTAGGTCTGAGTTCATACATAATAGGGTCACCCTTTGGTCGAGGATCAGCAATCTTGCTTGATTAACTTACATTCAAGTCGTTATATTCAAGTTCATATCTCAACTACTTGAGAAGGTAGGATTATGTAACCTTGTATATAGATGTCAAAATGGAAGTCTAGAATTCATGAAAAATGTGATTACTTTGACCTTGTTCATCGTTTTTCATTATAGTGAATATTTCTCACAATTTCTTCTCAAACTGTAAGTGGGCCCTTACAAAAATATAAGGCTTCTGGCCAGGCATGGGGTAATGCTAATTTGTAATTGTAATGCCCTGTAATGCATTACATTATTACAAAGTAATGCATGTAATGTGTAATGCTCCATTTTTTGCATTACATGTAATTGTAATATTGACTTAATCGGCTTCGTCCCATGGGGGACATAGGGCGACCACCGTGGCTTTACATCTCCTCCTGTCTTTGGCTANAGTCTTTATTTCTCCCCAGGTCTTTCCAATCTTCTGTGTTTCAGCAGTTAAGTCTCTCCTCCATGTGTTCTTTGGCCTTCCCCGTTTTCTTTGGCCCTGAGGATTCCATTCTAATGCATGACGTGTAACATTTGTGCTCTCTTTTCTCAAAGTATGGCCAATCCATTTCCATTTTCTTTATGTGATTGTTGGTATGACTGGTTCTTGTTTAGTTCTTTGCCACAGGTTTTTATTGCTAATTTTGTTTGGCCAGTGTATTCCAATGATGTTTCTTAGGCACCTGTTAATAGTCCATGGGCTGGAATAACCATCCGTGCACCCCCCCCACTTCCGAACCCCACCAATTTTTTAAGTCCGTTTACATCCCCTCTTCAAAATAAAACATGTTAACACGAGCATAACCTGCACGCACTTGTGGAATTCGGCCCATTTTTAGACCCACCTAGCAAAATCTTGGAAAATTTCGTTTTTCGTTCAAGTTTTTCTTTCAGTTGCTTCAAAATGTTAACTAAATGCTTTCCAGTTATAAAAACGGG
>MJUU01042397.1:587567-608872 GCA_002080025.1 Modiolus philippinarum
ATTATATTGCATATAGGGTACATCATTTGTCCGGATAACTCCTCCTACAGTTTTGAAGATAGGAAGTTTTATTTTGCAGAATGATTGTGCACATATCAAAGATATGCATGCTACTTGGATTTTGATTTTGGATAATTTTTCAGAAAAATACACATTGTTGAACTTTGTTATTTTTGTGCATTATATTGCATATAGGGTACATTATTTGTCCGGATAACTCCTCCTACAGTTTTTAAGATAGGAAGTTTTTATTTTGCAGGTTGATTGTGGATATATCAAAAATGTGCATGCTACTTGGACTTTGATTTTGGATAATTTTTCAGAAAAAATACTTATTGTTGAGCTTTGTCATTTTTGCCCATTATATTGCATATAGGGTACATCATTTGTCCGGATAACTCCTCCTACAATTTTTAAGATAGGATGCTTTTTTTTTGCAGGTTGATTGTGCGCATATCAAAGATGTGCATGCTACTTGGATTTTGATTTTGGATAATTTTTCAGAAAAACACACATTTGTTGAACTTTGTCATTTTTATGCATTATATTGCATATAGGGTACATGATTTGTCCGGATAACTCCTCCTACAGTTTATAAGGTAGGAAACGTTTATTTTGCAGATTGTTTGTGTATATATGAAAGATGTGCATACTACATAGATTTTCATTTTTGCTGATTTTTCACAAAAATATGCAAAAAGTTGTTGAAATTAGTCATTTTTTGGCGAGATAATGCATATAGGGTACATCATTTGTCCAGATAACTCCTCCTACAGTTTTTAAGGTAGGAGGTTTTTATTTTGCAGATTGATTGTGCATGTATTGAAGATGTGCATACTACTTGAATTTGATTTTTGCTGATTTTTCATAAAAAATGCATTTGTTGAACTTAGTCATTTTGAGGCGAGATAATGCTTATAGGGTACACCATTTGCCTGGATAAATCATCCTACAGTTTGAAGATATTTTACAGAATGATTGTGCATTTGTAAGAGATGTGCAAAGTACTGGATTTTTATATTCTTTTTTAGATAGTGCAGAATTATTCGATATGTGGGGGCGTGGGGTATGTGAGCTTGCTCACTAAGGTTCTTTAATTTTTGTATGTCTTGGAATATGCAGTCTTGTATTTTGTGTACCAATATTGAATAAATTTACACTTATCTGAAACATTGATTACAAAAGTTCGTTTCATATTTCAGGACAAGAAAACATGTCTTCCTTATAAATCACAAATGAACTTAGGTTTACCTTTTCATAAATTTGATTGGTTCTTTATCCACTTGCTTTGATTTAATTTGGTGTTTCTTGTTCACTTCTGGCACTCTCTTGCAAACTCTATTGTTTGTCTCTAATACAACATAAATTTTCTAGTTAAGATGGTTTTGTGTCCTGTAAGTTTGCCAACTTATGGTACAGTCTTCTTGCACACTGATCAGTGTGCAAAAAAATTGCGGTAAATTGTTTGTAAGGGGAATTCAACTGTTGTTTCACAGAGCTTCCTTATGGACCAATCTATTGTTTTTTCTGATTTCACGGTTACATCACAAGAACGTCTTGCTTGTCTAGACTTCATTGTTCTCATTGTTGTACAGTTTATGGAATTTACAAAAACTGTTAGTTGGATTCTATTGTTTTGTTTGCACAATACTTCCTTATGGTCAAATCTATGTGTATTCATATTTTAAGGTTATGTTCTAAGCACCTCCTGATTGCCAAGACTTCCTTGATTTTTGTTGTAACACAGTATATGGAAATTTATGTCACAATTTCTTCTGAAATTTTGAGAGGGATTCAATTGCCGTTTAACACAGAGCTTCTGTAATAAGCACTTCCTGTTTATTTGGATTTTCATTCTTTTAGTTGTACAGTAAATTGAATGCTTTTTCTGAAAATGTATTAAAGAGGGGGGCAGGACCTTTTTCGGGATGTCGGGATTAGATGTTTTTAAGCTCTGAATTTCGGGATTTTTTTTTATTTAAGCCCGGGATTTCGGGAAATTTATTCACCGGGAATCGGGATTTCATCAGTCTTTAAGTTTCTTTGTAGTTCGGGATTTCAGGATTTAGAAAACATAAAGTCGGGATTCCGGGATCAGACCCCCTCCTGCCCCCCNCCCCCCCCCCCCCCCCTCATTATACGGATTCAATTGTTGTTGTGCAGAGAGTTATTGTTGAACATGTTGGTCACTTCATGCTGTTTGTTTCTAAGGATTATATCATTGTGTTTATACTTGACTTGTGTCAATATCTGTAATGAGTCCACACATGTACTGTGTTCCTAAACAATTAAATTTTCACTTGACACATTGATTCAGGGTTCAATGAGCCGTGGTATATAAACAGGCTTCCACTTGGCGCCAGGTTTTGTTTTCGATAAATATTCATTTGTAGAAAGTTTTCATTACAATTGTCTCAGTACTTACTTAACACTGTCACTTCAAATTTTGTATGCAAATTGAAAACAATATCCCATGCTACAAAAGTACCAAATTCAGGTTTACTAGACATCTACTTCCTGTTTACCGACTTAATTTATTTTTGAGTTTTCCTCTCGAATGAACTTTTTCTAACATTTCTCTTACAAAACCCTAAGTATATAATGTCATTTAGCACTCTGGGGGAGATAGTAGCATTTTAGTCCACCAAGCCACATTATTTGGTGAATTTTTGTGTCCGTGCTGTATTTTATATCTGGGGCATCAAATCTATTAGGAATGAACATGAATATTTAAATGATATACTGTTACACAATGTGATAATGGTGGTACATGTACAATGGTTGTCTGTTTCAGTAAATCTGTGATACAGCACAATGTGATAAAGATGCGAAAAAGAAGGGAAATGGGGTAAATGTCAAGGAGACAACATCCCATATCCAGGTTAAAACGACCCAAAACAAAGCATCTAGGGATCACCGCACGGTCTTCAACACAGTGAGGAACCTCACACCATATATAAAGCCCTAAATGGCCCCAAAAAGGTAAAAAAAAAAGAATAAATAAATGGAAACAAACCACATCCAATAACCCAAATATCAAGAAACTAAAATTTTATAAAAAGACAAGGACAAGCCAATGACCAACATATTCCTGACTTGGGACAGGCGCAAAAATTGCGATGGGGTTAAACTCGTTTTCTTGGATCCAAACCCTCCCCCTATGTGTGGTGAATGGCTAAAAAATAAATACACAAAAAGACTCACAGTAAAAATCAGACTAGAAAAAAGTCAAACTTATCAAGACCACTATCATGAAAGTGCGAAAGGGAAAAACGGTTGACTTGCATTCCCTGCGAAATTGACTTGTGTGTTTCAGATGTATTATGGGAAAACAAACAATGAGTTAGACGAAAAAGGTGACATTTAGGTTAAAAATACATTTTTTTCTAACAGAAATTAGTGTTTAACGTTGAAATATATAAGTCATAAGCATTATCATGACTACTAAATACCTTTATATTAGAATAATTTCAAATTTTACATATTTTAAAGGCAATTTAGCTACCTAGGATTTTATGTAATAATTTCATTATTAAAACATGTGTTCTTTTTACAAAACATGTCTTGTGCATTTAGCAACTTAGGTACATCGTTGTCACTCCGCATAATATCGTTACAACTGAAAATTCCTGTAAATGCGAAAGGGTTCTGCCTTGAGAGCGAAAGTTTACTTGTACGATGGCTACAGTTTTCTTGCATGAAAAGTCAAGAGGAGCGATAGTTTATTATGATGAATTTTCAAAATAGTGCGATCGGACATAAAACTTCGTATTTCGTTTGCTTATCACCACCAAACGGCTACTTTAATAAGGGTACAATAATATAAATAAATGCTCATTATTTTTAAAAATTTCATGAGACTTGCGAAATTCAAATTAGTTAGTTGATAACACAATACTGAAGTTACTGTTATTTTTTTCTGCATATATGCGACAACCTATTTCTCATCAGTGCAGATCAAACTAAATCATTTGGAAGTCCTTGAATCGAAAAACGTGTAAAAGCTGGTGGAGAACAAATAACCAAAAGGATCTAAATTTCATCCAAAATACACATAAAAAACTATTTATGAAATTGAAGTGCATTTATGAACTTTTGTATATGACAATTTTTTAACTAAATTTCAATTGCCGAAAAAATTAACTATAAGCGCTACAAATCGATTAAAAATAAATCACCCTTAGCTCAACAGTTTTTCATTAATTACTGCACTGATACCCTCTCAATTGAATGTGTTGGTGTATTGATTTTTTACGTATAAAAATAGAGCTATTTCTGGGTGAAAGACGACCCAAACGTCCCGTATTGATATGTTAATACACTTTAACACTGTTTCGATTAAAAAAGCATAGAATTTTGGTAATCATATTAGAAAATGCATTTTCCCATTGGATTTCATCATTATTTCAATATTTTCTATGGGAGTTTGAATTACTAGTATTGCCATGGAAAAAATATTCCCACTGAAGTTAAAGAAATCCCATCATGCCCATGGCAGTAGTAAAAGTCCTATTTAAAATTCAAAATCCCATGAGAATAAAAACTGTATTTTCCATGGGATTTTGAAATTCCATGTGTTTCCTTTTAATTGTTAAATCATTAGATATATATGATTTTGTTCAGCTCTTTGCGATTTTGTACATATTGGTTATTCAAGCTGCTTGGTAATTCTCAAAAATGATAGCACAAGATTTGCAATCATTGGAATTTTTAAGTTGGAGTGAGTTAGTATTTAAAACACTCTTGCAAAGTTCTCAATATAATTTGACAGAATATTGGAGTCAAAATGAAATCTTGGAATTTACATCATGGAAAAATATACCGCAGTGATACACAAAAAAAGTGTCGCGCATATGCAAGAAAATTTCGCTTTCAGATATCTGAGTACACGAGTAAACTATAAAGATGAATTTCTTGACCACCTTCGTTTGTTTCAGTATATATCTTCTATCCGTTGGATTTGATTTGTGCAAACTGACTTAAACTGCACGAAATGTTTTCAAGTCTATAATATATAAGACTTTAAACTGTTGATGGTGTTGTTGTTTCTTAAAATGGCGTTTAAGTCAAATAACTGAGCCGAACACACTCAGTTTGTCGATTTTATTATGTGTGTTGACAAGAAAAAAATAAGATACAGAATGTAAGTTAACAAAAAGTATTGAAAAAATGGGATGCAACAATTATATCTTGAATTATGTAAAAATATCGTTTTAATTGAGAAAAATCCAGATATATCAGACGACAAAAAATTTAGAATGTAAGTAAACTTTACTGAGAATGCAAGTCAACCCTTTTTCCCATTCGCACTCTCATGATAGTGAAGACGAGTACCCTTACAATGAAGTACATAAAACATGATGGTACGTGCACAATGATTGTCTGTGTCAGTAAATCCTTGTGATACAACACAATGTGATAATGATGGTACATGAACAATGGTTGTCTGTGTCAGTAAATCCTTGTGATACAACACAATGTGATAATGGTGGTGCATGTACATTAATTGTCTGTTTCAGTAAATCCTTGTGATACAGCACAATATGAAAATGGTGGTACATGTACAATGGTTGTCCTTTTTTGGTAAATCTTTGTGGATCAACACAGTGTGCAAATGGTGGTACACGAACAATGTTTGTCTATAACAGTAAATCCTTGTGACACAAAACAATGTGATAATTGTGGTAGATATTCAATATTTGTCTGTTTCAGTAAATCTCTGTGATACAACACAATGTGATAATGATGGTATATGTAAATCCATGTATAACAACACAATGGCACGTAATGGTTGTACTTGTACAATGGTTGTCTGTTTCAGTAAATCCATTTTACAACAAAATGTGATAACGTTGGTACATGCACAATGGTTGTCTATTTCAGTAAATCCATTTTACAACAAAATGTGATAACGTTGGTACATGCACAATGGTTGTCTATTTCAGTAAATCCTTATGATACAGACAATCTGATTATTTTGGTAGATATACAATGGTTGTCTATTTCGGTATATCCTTGTGATACAACACAATGTAATAATGGTGGTACATATTTCAATAACTACTTGTGATACAACACAATGTAATAATGGTGGTTTATGTATTTCAGTACATCCTTGTGTTAAAACACAATGTGATAACGGTGGTACCTGTACAATGGACAGCAGTTCAAAGGCAGTTTGTAAGTGTAAAGGTCAATGGAAAGGAACAAATTGTAGAAGTACGTATTCTATCATTCTTGAAAAGTGATATTTCACGAAAGGATATGGAATAGATAAACATGAGACCATAACACATATGTTGACTCCAACTGCAATAATTTTAATAAACTGTTAATTTACCATCATTGTTATGATACTGACTTTTTTTCTTCTAAGTAAAGAATTTTTTTGTATGAAGAAGACTGAGTGATTCAAATATTATTTTTACTGTAGAAAATACTTTCAGGCATGATAATGTGGGAATATGTGTCAATATCATCAGCGAGATGCAATATATATAGTACTTAAGTGTCTATCTTTTTTTAGCTTCTCCTTGTTCTGGAATGCTTATTAACCGTAACTTCTTATTCTAACACCCCCCTGTAGTGGTATGCAGTGTAGTTCAACTGTCAACTTTATGACAGTATGCAGCTCACCAATCCTTATTTCTATTTCATCTTTCCCCATGTACTGGTATGCAGTTCACCAATCTTTATTTCTATTTCGGCTTCCCTCTATATTGGCTTAAATTGTATAATACAAAGCCAATTATCTATGTTTGCTTCCTCATGTATTGGTAGTTATTTCTATTTCACCCCCTCCCCCCATACTGGTGTGCAGTTCACCAATCCTTATTTCTATTTTAGCTTCCCCCTGTACTAGTATGCAGTGTAACAATGGTGGAACATGTAGAGTAGATGGAGGACCTGGTGTGGCTGTGTGTTTCTGTAAAGGAGAATATACTGGAACAAATTGTGAAAGTATGTACTGTTTATTCATTGAATTTCTGCCAAAAAAAAACAGCCCTTTTTTTAACAGAATGGTCTGTAGTTGCTGTCATGGGGTAGCATGTGAGATTTAACTTTACAGTTTTTAGCAAATCAAAAAAATAATGAAAATAATTTAAAAATTCTTTAATGTGCATCTTCCGCTAAGGTTGAAAATTTTCACATACATTTTTATTTCATTAGGTTGAAAATCTATATATTAAGTTTTTTTGCTCCGTCTAAAACAGCAAGGGTCATACAGTCTTCGGTTCTGTCCATCTGTTTGTTTGTCCGTCCTTTTGCTTGCTCGTCCAATTGTCTGTCCGTCCTTTCCAAGTTAGATTAGGTTTAAGTTTTTTCTGTGAAGGATGTACTATGCTAATGTTATTACACTTTATATAAATGCACATTAGCGTCTAACTAAACAAAATCATAGTAAAACTATACTCATGCAAGCCATTCATGCTTCAATGATCACGAGAAAAAAGCGTGATAGTATGAGATTTATCCAGAGGTTAAAGTTTTTTCGAGAAAGAAGTGTGTTATTTTGAAGAAACTTTTTGATAAAATACACATCACTGTCTAATTATCCAGTTCAATTCAATTCTTTATTACTTTAAACAATACGGTTTATCAGTATACAGGTATATAAAGTACATACAATAATAATATATAATGTCCAATAATCGAACAAAAATCATAATAAAAATGTATCCATGCTACCGATCATGCTTCAATGATCATGGAAAAAGGGGGTAGTATGAGGTTTACCCTCAGGTTTAATTTGTTCTGTAAAGGATGTTTGCTATTATCAAGAAACTTTACATAAATGCACATTAGGGTATTATTTTAAAAAAATCATAATAAAAAATTATCCATGATTCCAACTTCATGGCTCAATGATCATTGAAAAAAGGAGGGTAGTGTGAGGTTTTCCCTCAGGTTGAAGTTTTTTTTTTCTGTGAAGAATGTATAGGGCCTGTAAGTCTCGTAAAATTTTAGAACTTCCGGGATCAAAATCTGTACCCGGAAGTTACATTTTAAACAAAGACATATGAAGTTTCAAACGAAAATTTGAACGTCATAATCCTCAGACGTCATGTTTTGGTGGGAAATGTTTTCGAATTGCCTGTTAAACGTGGATTCTCGTGGGTGACATGACGAGACTTACAGACCCTATCACCATAACACTTAATAAAGATACACATAAGAACAATATATATATTGTTATATATATATGTATAAATATATATATAATTTAGGGCTTACTATATGGTGTGAGGTTCCTCACTGTGTTGAAGACCATATAGATGTTTTGTTTTTTGTCGTTTTAACCTGGATATGGTATGTTGCCTCCTTGACATTTACCCCATTTCCTTTCTTTTTCATAATTGTTACCGGACTGACTAACACCGACTGTGACAAAACCGGACATTTCACTGGCAGTGTGACGGGTGCCACACGTGGAGCAAATCATGCTTACCCTTCCGGAGCACCTGATGATACCTCAGTTTTTATAGGGGTTCACACTGCTAGTGCTTTAGTTTTGTGACGTTTTTGTTTATTTGTTTTGTCTTTGTCATAATGTCTCAATTAGTGTTGCTATGATTTGCCGTGATTTTGGATTTATGATTTTATAATTTCCCCTTTCCTCGTTCTTGCTTCGGTATTTGTTTGCCGATGTATATATACAAAAAATGTTATAAATATGTACCTACTGAAACCAACTTCATGCTTCATTGAAAAAGATTTTAAAACTTAATCTTGCGAAGGATTTATGCTTTTCTTATTGAACTGTATTTAATACCTATTCTTAAATAATAAAACCCCCAAAAAAAACATCATAAAAATATATCCATGCAACCAACTTCATGCTTTATTGATCATGAAATATACCAGTGTTCAAAACAGTTGTGAGGCGGGGCATTGTGTCCGTTAGACACATGTTCTTGTTAACGGTAAGTACTACTTCAAAAACAGTGATGACAATGTCCATTCATCTTTTCTTCCAGGAATCTGAACTGAAGTAAAAACCGAAATCATATTTTTGAAAAATTAAACAAACAATGGGAGGACTGTTTTTGACTTGTGGGCAAATATGAGAATCTAGTAATTAACCTGGTGTGGCTTTAGCGTGAATAGTATGCTATTCTGAAATCAGAAATCGTTAAACATTCTAAGCAAGAAATAAAGTACAAATTATGCAGAATGGCAAAAAAAAAAATTTTTAGAGCCTCCCATAGCAAAAATATTTCCTATATATATATATATATATATATATATATATATATGTCTAATAATAGCAACATCAACAACCTTGTTTAATTAGAATGTCGGATCTGCCAACAGAAGGCTGATACAATTAAGTAAAGATAGAAATAATATAAGTATCTGTATAAAATAACTATAACGACACTAAAATGCAAATTGATGTTAAATTGACAGCAAATTTTTGCCTTTCCACAGGCTTCGTCAGGCTGATTATAAATTCTATACGCACGTGTTTGCCTGTGCGATAAAAATATTTTTGTTGTTACCATTACACTAACAATGAAAATTGAAACATAGATATTGTCGTTCTTTATGACATAGAAAGCTAAAAATAGTGAATATAAAATTCGAAAGAAATAAAAAAATAAAATCAATTAAAAGGATGTTAACATAATTTTTTGATGCTGGAAAAATATTTTTTTTATTTTTTGTTACTGTTGAATTTCATTTGGTCACGTATATATATATATACAGTTTCATAGCAAAAAATTTTTGGAGATCCACTCTAAAGCCTTTCAAAAATTTCCATTGCTAGCATACTGTAGAGAGAAAAAAGTACCCATTGAAAAATATGTCATTATATTATCATTTGTCGCAATTTAAATCTGTTTTATTTTTACAGTTGGACCATGTGATAATAACCCATGTAAAAATAATGGAAGATGTAGAGTTATAAATGATAAAGCTCAGTGTACTTGTCGGGGAGATTGGAAAGGAAAGTATTGCACAGGTAGGGCTATTTGAGCTCTCAATTGTTTTGAATGTCCTTAGGAGCTGTTCCATTAAGAAATAAATTTGAGATGGGAATGCAACTGGCTTTATACCCCACCACAGAAAAGAAAAAAGTCCTACCCCAAGCCACCAGAATTTACTTATTGTAGTACCCACCCAAAACAAGAAAAAATATTGTCGAATAAAAATACAATGAAACGGCCGCATATCAATGGGGCGGATTTTTTAGACCTGTAAATTTTCAATGGGGCGGAAAATTATGTATCAATGGGGCGAAAAAATGTATTAGTGGGGGATATTAAAGAAAAGGATGTTCTTATTGGAAATATTTGGAACTGAAATAATAATTTATAAAACTTGATTTTTAAAAATAAATAATAAAAAATGTATAACATAAAGAATTAAATTGGGGGTCTTGCCTTCATGTAAATAGATGCAGTTCACATACATGGGCTCAATCGCACATGACAAACTCTTGTTCAAAAATCGTTCACATACATGGTTGAAAGACGTTTTTACAAATTCTAAAACTTGAAACTTTATGTGGGAAAATCAGTAATTATTATTGAAGACATGCAGAGACATTTAATGTGTTTAAATGTCTCTTTTGAAGGCTATTCATTCTATTTTGAAATGTGACCAAATGTCTTGGCGATGTACCTTAAACAGAAAAAAGTGTAAAGCTAAGATAAGTACAGACTTGGATTGTAAGATAGGGTGCTTTATGGAATTTTGGAGTGCGACATCGAAAGGAAAATTCTACAAAAAAAAAAACAGAGTGTGAATCGACTTGATGTAAATACGTTATCGTGATTTTAATCTCGGGACTGGACTTCTACACTACTGAACACTGAACAATTTTACTAAATTTCATTGTTTTATGCAATAAATCCATTAAATTATTTGAAAATCTAACTGATTTAAAGGTTATTTCAGCCATTTTGAAAACAAGTAAATCAGCCCCATTGATACATCTTTTCCGCCCCATTGTTACACATTTTCCCGCCCCATTGATATGCCAATCCGCCCCATCGTGCATCGCCCAATGAAACCTTCTTATCCGACATCCTTTCAAATCTGACACAAATTTTAGGTACATGCCAATGACATATTTTTAATAGTTTTGAAACCCTGTTATTCTGACATTCTGAAATATGTGACACATTTGTTATGATAATTAAATACCCTCCCCCCACCCATTTAATTAATTTTCAAAAGATCATCCCAGCCAACATAAAAAAATGCTTCACCCCAACATCCTCACACCCCATAGAATAATATCAAAAATGAATCCCCGTCTCAGGTAGATTTAAAGGGAGCAGACTTTATTGGTCATATTAAAGAAATTATTCTTGAGTTTTTTAAAGAAATAATAAATGGTACCCATATACATGTACTGTTTATTGTTTTACCATGGGTTTGCACTTTATAACATCTTTTTACCCTCATGATCAGCTAGGGGTAAAATGTCGCTGTAAAGTGACAACTGTGGTAAAAACGAAACAAATAAATGGGCATATTAATTATTTACATTCTAATATGAAAAATACAGTACCCGTGCGAACTATGACACCTGGTCAACACATGGAAACCAGTCGTAAATTTTCCCAAGAACCAGAGGTAACTGCAATATGAAAGGGTTGAGGGAACCAGGCGTTTCTTAGGCATAAACCAGGCGTAGATTGGAGCTGATTATGCAATTGTGTATGTCTGGTTTGCAAAAACATGGCGTAAAATGGGCGTAACGTGCAAATAAGTTACGCCTGCTCAGTACAAAAATCCAAGAGTAATTTTTTTTTAAATGCACACTGATATTTGTGTGCTTAATTTGTATGTGTTTGTTTTACAGTTTCATTGTTAATGTATATGAACACTGTGTGCGATTTTATTGTGTCTTAAAAAGAATGTTAAAGTTAATTGTCCTATTCTAAAATTTTCAAAAATATTATTTTTAGAACTTGCATACAATACACAAAAGTCAGTATGGTAAATAGTAACATCTGAATTAACATTAATTTTGATTTAAAGATTAAAAGGAAAATAAGTTCATTATAAAGATTATCTCTTCTGATGCCATTTAAAGATGAATATTTACTTAAAGTTCAAATTACATTACATGCTTGATTGTTGATGGTCATTTACACGGAATTCTATATACAAATTTAAGACTGAATATGTTAATTTAGTAGCTATAGTGTTTATTTCAATTAAATCAAACTTCAAATTCTTAGTAACATATTCCATGTGAATAGATCATTGTGCATATTCATTCCCCCTATCAATATATACTGAGAGCAAAATTTTAAAGAATTCCCATGATCCTCTTATTATGCGATGCCATGCTAGGTAACAAAGAGGCATTATATTCAAAGCAGTACGCCTGGTAAATACATGTATTTACTCTTTGAAAGCTTGAGTTGACACCTTTTTTTTCCCACTCAGATGCCCATCAATACAATTTTTAGTTCCCCTTATTTACTTCTGTTTTCAGCTGATAACCTGAATTATGCCTGGTTTACGTTAGATTTCCAGTTGTAATACGCCTCATTCTTTCGTATGCGTAGTTTGAAAATAAAACAATCTAGGTTATAAATTATGCTTACATGGCTTTCGTTAATCTTCAACCAGGATAATACTCAATAACCTCATACTTTGCATATGGGCAAGTGGTATTGGAATAAGTTTTAAAAGGATGCAAAACAAACCATGTTTTGATTTTGTCCGTGTAAGTTTATGAAGGAAATGAAGGTTAAGAACATTTTTGAATTTAATAATGCTATTCCGATGCGGACATGTGTATTGTTTTGCTTCCGATTAGGATTTTGAACTTTCATCTAATAGAAAACGTCAGATGGTGCACTTTGTAGTCAAAGACATAGACAGCAATGGAGACTGAAAATCTGCCGTCCTGAAGTTGCTACAGTATGGAAGATTACATTTTTTTTGGTCATATTACATAAATTCATTTATTCATGGGCTGGGCCTTAATATTCGTAAATTTTCGTGAGGGGTTGAATTTATGAATTCAAAGGCCCAGTCCATGGTTAAATGGTAATAAACATATATCTTTGATGAATTATCTTTTATGTTTTTTTGCCACAAGAAGTATGAACACAAAGCTACAGAAGGACATCATATTGGAATTGACTGAATATTTCCAATTGTGCTTTGGCTAATCTAATTTTTCTCTCAAAATATGTTTTGAGTCTAATGTTGTTTAGAATTTAAGCTCCTTGTAAATGACTTTGAGTCTGAAATGTATGCATATCTTGGATTATTTTCCTTGATAAGTTTTGTTTATTTTAATGAAAGGAAAGTTTAAAGTGCAGAAATATACAACTTTCCAGAATTGATAATTTTGTGAAGTCAATTAAATATTTAGTTATTTAACCAAGCATTTAGCTCAACGCTTTCCTCGAATATAAAAGTTATTGATTATGTACAAGTATATATTATATTAGGCCATTGATGGATTTTGTTATGTTTTTATATCCTACCGAATCCTTCAGATGGTGTAGTAAACATATGATTTTTTCTAAAACTGCTACAATGTATTAATTAATGCCATGCAGTGGCTTCCATTAACTGTATATTTCTCAGTATCGGATATGGAATTAACATGGTCAGCATGCGATTTTGAAAAATATCCATTTACTATAGGTAGGATACATGTATTGCTGAATATACTGCTGAAGTGATATATCCAGGTAAATCCTGCAATTTCGTCGGTTACCTTGACGGGGGATATGAGACCGTATAATCTAGATTTAACGAACGTGTTTTGACAATCATGGTAAAGTAATTATGATACAATTTTGTGTTAAAAATTTCAGAAAAATTAAGTAAGTGAAGATTTCATTTAATTTATTCAGAAAATCCCTGTGATACAAGACTATGTGATAATGGTGGGAAATGTGAATTTGATACGACAATAGCAGTAGCTACATGTAAATGTAAGGGGCAGTGGAATGGACCTAATTGTCGAGGTATGCTTAACAATCTCTAGAATAAAAGTTGGTAGTGTAAAGCTAATTCAGTTTTGTGACAACTTATTCAAAGGAATTGTTTCCTTTGAATATTTGCATGGTTGTTTTTGCAAAAGTTCAGTCTCCTGTTGAAGTTATGGCGGATTTCCTGGCTCAATAACGTATTATATTTGCAATTCTTCAATGAACATACCAATATTCCTCAAGTAACACCTATAACAACTCCTTCAAAACTCCTATCTTTTCTTTGTCAATCAACCAATCAAGATTCAATAGAATTCTTTTGTATACCAATTTGTCATTACTGGAGTATCAAGGTAAACCCCTTCAGGCAGTACAAATTGGTATACAATAGAATTTCTATAGAATCTTGATTGGTTGATTGGCAAATAAAGGACAGGAGTTTAGAAGGACTTGTTATATGTGTTACTTTAGGAATATTGGTATGTTCATTGAAGAATTGCAAATATAATACGTTAATGAGCCAGGAAACCCGCCATAATTACATGAAAGAAATGATGGTGACAATTTCTTTCTGGTATATATTTTCTTGCTAGCAAATTAGAAAATATTATCACGCACTAATAAAAGGTGGTTAACTGTAATATTTGAAGAAATATTTCCAGAAACTCAACGTATATTTGATACATAAATTGCTGTTTTAAAGACTAATATTTTGATATTTCAGTATCCCCATGTAATAACTTACAATGTAATAATGGTGGAACCTGCCGTATAGATGGAGGTCCGGGTATTGCTTTTTGTGATTGTAAGGGAGAATACACAGGCACTAATTGTGAAAGTAAGTAAAAATAACTGGGTATTGAAATAAATTGTAGTAAAGGGTAAATTCTTTGCCGTTTTCATGTTATGTCTTTGTTTCTTTGCTTTTCCAACGTTGCCATTGTCCTTGGATTGTTCATTCTAGACTGACGGTTCGATTCTTACTTTCTTTAATAGCCATTGTATAGACAACTGGGTAATTATGTTCTCGCCTACGATGAAAGTCGCTGAAAACGGGACATTGGTATTACTCTCTGGCCGCAGCGGCTGTAACGGTTGGGTCGGAAACTTTCTTAAAACCTTCATAGATTATAAATTATATCATTTATATGCACCATCTTTTGTCCACAGGTAGCTTACTGTATGATGTAATTAAGCTTTCTAGCTTTACATATTTCAGATCACTTTAACCTTGTGCTAATGGTTTAATGACTTCATAAACAGTGAGACAAAGTTTCAGATTGATTTCTCTGTATTTGTAACATATAGATCCATCACATTAAGTGTATACAAGTATCTAAGTGGATGCATTCCAGTTTGCCATTTGTTATTTGACCTAGACCTTATTTGCACTGCTCGATGACTTTGTAATTTTTGTGACATAATTTTACATTCAAGGCAATTTCTGAGGCATTGTAATGTATATAGGAATATATTGTGGCATGTAATTAAATTGTCTCTTTTACTTCATATACTATATTTTGTCGATTTTTATATCTAGGCGGGTGCATGCTAGTCTCAAAACTGTCATTTAGCCTTGACCTCAATGTCATGGTTCATGGACTTTAATCATTTCTCTGTAAGTAGAACACTTAGAGGTTTAACCCTAATGCTTGCTGTTGCCAATGCTGGTACCAAGTCCGGCTATCCCGAGTTCCTATCGTTATCTATGTTTGTCTTTTGTCATTTTATTGTTTTTCTTGTGCAGTTCCCTGGTTGATTGTGGCATGTGATTGTAATGTAAGTGTTTCTGTTATCTTCCTTTCATTAATCTATTGTTACATCTAGGTTTTCACAAAGTCTGCATACCAGTATGGGATCTGTCATATAGCCATGACTAATTACTATGTTAAAGATATGTATATACAGGCCAGACATTTCTGCTTCTACGCTTGTAGTTATGCTTTGAAACAATGAATTAATGACAAAACGACTACTTTCAGATATCAAAAAAATTACTATACTGGTATGATAATACAAAATTTTGTATTTTTTCTTCTTTTGCTCATTTATATCGCAATTTTGTACAACTACATAATATCAGATTTTGAACTGTTCAAATTTGTTGATTTTTTATACTTGAAAAGTGGAAGTGGGCATATAATGGTGGGGTAGTCCGTCCACCCTTCCGTCTATCTGTTACGTTTTTTGGTACCCATCTCTTCTTACCAGTGAATAAAGTTTCATGAAACTTAAACACATTCTTAATGACATTGTATAGAAGTGCACCTCTTTTTGATTGATTTTTGGGGTTTCTCATAGCAAGACATGATCTTAGCCATTACATTATAAATGGGTACCCATCTCGGATCTGCTACTCCTCATGAACCAGTGAATAGATTTTCATGAAACTTAAACACAGTCATTGTGACATAATGAAGGTGTTAACCTTTTATTTCAGAATTTGATTTGATTCATTTTTGGGTTTCCCATAGCAAAACATTGACGTTGTTGTTATATTAAAAACAGGTACCCAGCTTTTATCCGTTGCTCCTGTTAAACCAATGAATAGATTTTCATGAAACTTTACAAAATACAGATATGCATCTACTATTTCAGAATTTGATTTGATTGATTTTCGATTTGATTGATTTTTAGATTGATTTTTTCCAATAGCAAAATATTGACTTTGCCATTAAATTACACTAATCTCTTATCAGCTACTTCTCCTATCTACTCAATAGATTTTAATGAACTTTAAGAACAGTCTTTGTGACATAATGTAGATGTGCATCTTCTTTTTATGCCCCGCCCACGAATGTGGAAGGGCATATAGTGTTACCCTTGTCCGTCCTTCCGTCTGTACGGCCGTACGTCCGTACGTCCAGTTAAGTTTTGCGTTAAAGTACATTTCTCAGAAACTGTAAGAGGTAGAACAATTATAGTAGGCCAGTAGGTAGATATTTGATAGTACTACAGAGTTCACTAGGTAGTTTGACTCTTTGACCTACATTTCATGCTTGAGTGACTCTGGTTAAGTTTTGTGTTAAAGTCCATTTCTCAACAACTACACATTATAAGACTATGATGTTTCATCAAATTAATTGCCTTGATGAGTTCTATCCAAATCATTGAAAATGCGGTGGTTTTGACCTACAATTTACGCTTCAGTGACTTTGGTTAAGTTTTGCGTTAAAGTCCATTTTTCAACAACTATACATTATAGGACAATGATGTTTCATCTAATAAATTGCCTCGATGAGTACTATCCAAATCATTGAAAATGAGGTGGCTTTGACCTACATTTTACGCTTCAGTGAATTTGGTTAAGTTTTGCATTAAAGTCCATTTCTCAACAACTACACATTATAAGACAATGATGTTTCATCAAATTAATTGCCTTGATGAGTTCTATCCAAATCATTGAAAATGAGGTGGTTTTGACCTACATTTTACGCTTCAGTGACATTGGTTAAGTTTTGTGTTAAAGTCCATTTGTCAACAACTACACATTATAAGACAATGATGTTTCATCAAAATAATTACCTTGAATCATTGACAATTAGGTGTCTTTGATCTACATTTTATGCTTCAGTGACTTTGGTTAACTTTTGCATTTAAGTCTGTTTTTCAACTACTATGTATTGTAGCATCATGTTTCACTAACAATTGGGTGTCGATGACCTACATTTTATGCATGAATGACTTCGGTCAAGCTATGAGTTCAAGTTTTGCGATAAATTTATTAGCGGGGCATCCGTAGCTTACAGACACATTTTCTAGTTCAAAATTTGTTTTTATTGATTATCAAATGCGGCATCTTACAATTCCTAGTTTAATCTATTGTCATAACATTTCTTCACACTTTGGAATACACTTGAACGTGATAAAAATATTTCAATGAATATAATTCTACGTATTTTTATGAATTGCTCAATATAGGTAAGATTTATATACAATAATGGAATTTTTTTTTTCTAATACGAAAAAATATTAGTGACAATAATAGACAAGCCCACTTTTTGGCAAGTCTATCATTGGAGACAATATTTGAGGTGTCAGAAACAAAATTACTGCTGTTCTTTTATCGGCAATTAAGTTAATCATATTATAGAACAAATATTGAAAAATAAAAAAAAAGAAATTCAAGAATCGCTAAATTGATTATTGATAAGAAAAAAAGATGTACAGTCCTAACAGTTTTGTAGATGTATATTTCTTTGTTTACATTCACTGATTGACAAAGTAGGCTTGAGCTAATATACTTTTTGCCAATATTTTTTTGTATTCGGGCAGTAGAAAATACTGAAAATATTTCCCTCTTATGGCGGATTTCCTGGCTCAATAACGTATTATATTTGCAATTCTTCAATGAAAATACCAATATTCCTCAAGTAGCACCTATAACAACTCCTTCAAAACTCCTATCTTTTCTTTGTCAATCAACCAATCAAGATTCTATAGAATTCTTTTGTATACCAATTTGTCATCACTGGAATATCAAGGTAAACCCCTTCAGGCAGTACAAATTGGTATACAATAGAATTTCTATAGAATCTTGATTTGTTGATTGGCAAATAAAAGACAGGAGTTTAGAAGGACTTGTTATATGTGTTACTTTAGGAATATTGGTATGTTCATTGAAGAATTGCAAATATAATACGTTAAAGAGCCAGGAAACCCACCATAAGATCAAAGAAAACTTATGCCAATAAATAAAGGGTCTCTATATATATTTACAGTTGGACCATGTGACAACAACCCTTGTCAGAATGGAGGAACATGTCGAGTTGTTGTTAGTAAGGCTCAATGTAGTTGTCGTGGAGAATGGGGAGGGAAATATTGTACAGGTAAGATACAGGTCACAAATTGATAACATATACATTATAGCACAATGCCACTGTCTGTTACCTTTATTGACCGGCAGACATTATTTTTAGCACATGAATTTTCTGTTCAAACAACTCTCTTCAATAAAGAAATCAAACTTTATTATCAAACATCCAATTCATTTTAATTAGTAACATAAGCTGTTGTTGCAGTCATTTCGTAAAATGTTTACTTTTTTTGAATTTGTAAAGTCTTTGATTATTTCCAATTGGGTTTCTATTTTATATTACACATACATGTATTTGAACCAACTCAGAGGGATTTCAAGCCATAAAATATCTGTCCCTACACACACATTTTCTGAGTGTTACCTGATGGTACTCTACAGGTATGCATTTTAACATCTGTAGTGTCATAAGAATGGTCGAGATCAAATTTCATTATTTTATTTTTAAAATTACATTGCATAAGTTGTCAATTTTTTTGTTGGGAAATTAACAAATAAAATACCGCTATCTCATACTTTTACAACAAGTTTAAAATGGACCTTTGAAATTTTTTATTTCTTTTAAGTGACCATTGTGATTATCAAACGACTTTGAAAATGGAAGTATTGTGAACTTGATGGGACACAATATACACTATGATTACTATTGAGGGGTAATTCCGCCACCAGAGAAATTCTATGCTGTAAATTTTATCTTCTCTTTTTATTGTTTTCACTTTTCTTATCCATAGCTCTGCCCTTTCTATATTCTATATTGTAGATTCTATAATATCAATTTATCATATTTTATATTCTTTCTTTCAATGTTCCAATTTCATCCGTACTTAATTCTGGAGTTTTTATATTTTATATTGTTGTTTCTAAAAATTCAATTTGTTATATTTTATGTTCTTTCTTTAAATGTTCCCAATTCTATGCTTTGTTCATTAAGTTCTAAATTCTTCTTTCACGACATTATATCTACCGTGTTAATTTCGAAAAATTTCATGTTTTATAATTTGAAAGAGAAGTGTTCAAAGTAAGTATTAATTGTGCAACATTCTTTCATTTATATTTAAATTATGTCTTTGTATTTTCATGCAAATTTTGTTTTTATGTGCTTAAAATAAACGTGGCGGAAAAAACGCGTATGCTTGAATTATGACAACAGATGGCACGAGTGTTTCTGTGACAGCTTTTCATCCACCAGCAGATTTGTCCATGAACGGGACTTTATAGGGACATCATATATATTATTGTGTATTTCAAAGACAATTTTTAATATGATGCAACAAAATGACACTTTTAAGATGGTGAAATTAAAAAGCCTTTCCATTTAAGTTAGAGTGGAGCGTTGAAAATTTGAAGGGGATCGTCCATGTTTGGAAGTGATAATAGACTTTACTAAATACTGGTTACGTGACGCGGGAAACACTGAAAAAAAATCACCTTGAATCGGGAAACAGGGTTTTTAAGAGTCTTTGTTAAACCCCCCCACTCTCTCGTAAAACGGGAAAGTGAAGACTTTTGGAAATTACCCCCATTGTGATCTCCTATATACAGCACCAAAAGTTTTATATGCTAGATGGAAAAAAAACTCCCAATTGGTACAATGTTGAACGAAATTTTCATGCTACCCAGTAATGTGTTTTTAATAATAGAGGGGGAAGACGATACCCACATGATTTTCGGGACTTCCGAATTTCCCATTTTTAACTTCGGAAAATCGGATAACCCCAGCTCTCTCAGAGCCCAAAAGCTGAAGTCGGAGCCCAGTGAAGTGGAACCCGGAGACATAGTATTGGAGCTCAGAGACATAGTGTTGGAGCCTGATGCCCTTTTGATGGAGCCCGGAACCCTAGTGTTGGAGCCTAGATCCCTAGTGCTGGAGCTCGCAGCCCTAGTGTACGAGCCCAGAGCCCTTGTGTTGGAGCCCGGAGTCAACAAAGAGTGAAATATTAATATCGAGAAGGACCAATTGAAAAAATATTAATGAAGAGATAAATAAATAAGTAAATAAAATCAATACAAAAAGGGGAAAAGGGAATTAGTAAGAAAGAGAAAATACACTATACAAAGGGAAAAGCTATTTTTGACTTTGAAAATTGCTGATATAACAACTATAAATATTCTTTTTGAGAAGTTTAGTAGCCCGAAGAAGGACTTTTGTCTGCATATGTAAGAGATAATCTCTTGACTTAACTTTTTCCTTGGTTTCTTGACTTTTTTTTGTGCGGTAGTTTTTGTCTTTTGAGGAGAGTTAGTGTCCTTTTCGACTGGCTTAGCTGTAGATTTCTTAGCTGCTGGCATGAAGGACAATTGCCACATAAACGACATCTCGAAAGTTTATGACAAATGTAAACCAGCTTGACCATGCAGTTTCAATTATATACCAGTTGAAATCGCTGAATATATAGAAAAGCGAACCTTTTGCTTGGGAAAGCTCGGCATGGCTGTATGAAGTTTCCCACTGGTTGCATGTTAAATTGCACCGACTTAACCCCTAAAACTAGTTCTTTTTGTGGTGTGAATCTAGTCATTAGGGTGTCCAAATAACATTTCATAGTATTGAACAAATCGGTGACATGACA
>MJUU01042398.1:5619-20349 GCA_002080025.1 Modiolus philippinarum
GATCTGAAAAACAACTTTTTTGCAGGGGACCATCTAAGGACTATTGTGGCCAAGTTTGGCTTTAATTGGCTCAGTAGTTTCTGAGGAGAAGATCTTTGAAAGTATTTTCCCATAGGGTCCAATGCTAAAACTATGATCCCCGCTGGCGGGCATCTTGGATATAGCGCGGATCTGAAAAACAACTTTTCTGCAGGGGACCATCTAAGGACTATTATGGCCAAGTTTGGTTTCAATTGACTCAGTAGTTTCTGAGGAGAAGATCTTCGAAAGTCTTTTCCCATAGGGTCCAATTTTAAAACTATGATCCCCGCTGGCAGCCATCTTGGATATAGCGTGGATCTGAAAAACAACTTTTTTTGCAGGGGACCATCTAAGGACTATTGTGGCCAAGTTTCATTTTAATTGGCTCAGTAGTTTCTGAGAAGATCTTCGAAAGTCTTTTCCCATAGGATCCAATGTTAAAACTATGATCCCCGCTGGCGGCCATCTTTGATATAGCGCGGATCTGAAAAACAACTTTTTTGCAGGGGACCATCTAAGGACCATTGTTGCCATGTTGGTTTCAATTGGCCCTGTAGTTTCAGAGAAGAAGATCTTTGAATGAAAAGTTTACGCCGGACGGATGACAGACGGACGGACGACGGACGAAAAGTGATGGCAAAAGCTCACCCTGGCTCTAGCCAGGTGAGCTAAAAATAGATTACTGTGAAAGTACTATTGTTCGTGGGGTTCCAATTTTTGTGGATTTCATATTGTTCCCTTAAATCAAAACATTAAGTTCCCAACTAAATTCAATTTTTGTAGAGTTTGGAAAACACAAACATGAAGTAGTGATAGTTATGAAAACCACAAAAATTGATGTCCACGAATAAAAATAAAATTTTACAAAACAAGCAGACTCACTCGAAAAAGGACAGTATTTCCTACATTCCTAAGATATTTCAATCTTTTATTACGATTGCATATAAATATCTATTTCTGCTGTAAAATTTGATTTCAATGCCATTAGGAAAAAACACGAAACTTTGCATGCCAAATACAACATGTAAGAAGACTTTGTGTGCCACAAGGAAGAAATACAATCTTTGAATGCCACATAAGGAATACCTGACAGAGAGTTTTATGATCAACATCATGATTTTTTGGACCACTATGGGATATCTGTTTGCCAGATGACAACAAATTGTTCCCTTTCATAGGTTGAGATTGTTTTGTCTGCGAGGTCTGACAAGTTCAACATGGAGGATGTCTTATAAGAAACTGGAGATGCTTACTCTACTGGTGCACCTGATGTCAAATCAAATCAAATGAATTGGAAGGCAATAAACCAAAGTGTACACAAGCTGATAGAGAACAAATCAAAGTCCCAAAAGGGACTGGTGGATTAGTGTCTATGATGGCAATGATCAATATCTAATCTATTGATATTTTATGCACACTGTCCGTGTATGATATGAATGATTGCCTGTCTATGTCGTGCATAATTACTCATTTTTTACTATGGGTCTAATTATAATAATGATATCAAAACCAAGAAAGGTACAAAAACCATGTTTTGCTCATCAAGAACATGCCTTTCTGACAGTCAGCAAGTATTTACTGGTGGCCATCTTCATATGATCACACCAGCCAATCAATGGCAATCAAACCATTAGAGACAAATGTTCAAAGAATTTTGATTTTATACCAGAAACCTATTACAATATGGATTCCCTGCTTTATACTCAACATAGACTAAACAATGACAGCACCATGTTGATCAAGTACAGTTTGANAATACCGGAGGCTCCCAGGAGCCTGTAATTTTGTTCACCTGGCTTTTACTTGCCACAATCAAGCTAACATTGAAAGTTATACAGTTGAACTTCAGTCTCTCCAACTTCAGTAGCTTGAACACCACCAATATCTTGAACTGTATTTAAAGTCTGATCATGTTTTACTATACTTCTTTGTTGTGCTGTTTTGACAAAAAACTTTCTTGCTAAGGACCACTTTCGACACCAGTTTTAAAGTTGAGACATCATTTTGTAAATGGTGGTCAACGACAATTTTTAACACCATATTTTAAAGTTACAACATAAATATCTATTTGGAAACCAAATTTCAGGGAAATCGGACAATGTTGAATTTTCTCACCTTTTTTTGGCAGCCATTTGAAAATGGCGTTCAACGAACAATTAACACCCGTTTTGAAGTAGCGACATCAATATCTATTTGGTAACAAAATTTCCATGAAAAAAGGACAATGTTGCATTTTCATGTCTACTTGGTGGCCATTTTGAAGTCGCAACATCAATATCTGTTTGGAAACCAAATTTTATTGAAATTCAACAATGTTGAATTTTCCCGCCTTTTTTTTTTTGCGACCATTTTGAAAATGGCGGTCAAAAAACAATTTTTAACATCAGTTTTGAAGTTGCGACATCAATACTTATTTGGAAACCAAATTTTATTGAAATTGGACAATGTAGAATTTTCCTGCCTTTTTTGGCCACCATTTTGAAAATGGCAGTCAATGAATAATTTTTAACATCAGTTTGAAGTTGCGACATCAATACTTATTTGGAAACCAAATTTTATTGAAATTGGACAATGTTGAATTTTCCTGCCTTTTTTGGCCACCATTTTGAAAATGGCGGTCAATGAATAATTTTTAACATCAGTTTGAAGTTGCGACATCAATACTTATTTGGAAACCAAACTTTATTGAAATTGGACAATGTTGAATTTTTCTGCCTTTTTTTGGCAGCCATTTTGAAAATGGCGATCAACGAACAATTTTCAACACCAGTTTTGAAGTCGCCACAGCATGGCAAACATTTTATCAATTTACACTTAACCTTCATCTTCGATAGTTTTGGAAATAAAAGACGAAAAATACAAAAATTTTAAAAATTCGGTGAAAAAAGGGCAATAACTCCTACAAGGGTTTATGGATTTGTTCAAAATATAAGGGTGGGTAGATCTTGATATGCTGAACATTTTTGCAATTTACACTTGACCCTTATCTGTTACACTTTTTTAAAAAAAAAATGCAAAAATTTTGAAATTTTGAAAATTTTACAGAAAAAGGGCGATAACTCCAAGATGGGTTTTCAGATTTTCTACAAAATTACAAGGTAGGTAGATCTCATCATGCTGATCATTTTCACTCAATGTCAGATTTTTGATATCTGTAACGGTTTTTGAATTATTGGCCAAAAACTGTAATTTACCCCTATGTTTTATTTTAGCAACGGCGGCCATGTTTTTTTGACCAGACAACTAATCAAACACAATTTTCAAAGTGCATACCCTGGTGATGATTTTGGTTACAATGTGCAAAGCAGTTTCAGAGGAAAAGATTTTTGAAATTGTTGACGGATGGATGATGGGCGCTAAGTGATGGCAAAAGCTCACATGGCCTTTTAGGCCAAGTGAGCTAAAAAAGCAAAAATTGGCTATGGAAAGAGATTTCTCTTTAGTTTTAAACCAAATTTCCTGAAATTTAGAAATGAGAAGTTTCCAAATAAAGTAGCTTTTCAGGCCAGCACAAAAGTACAGAACTACTAAGTTGGCAAGTACACTCCAGAGGAGGCATCAACGCAGTAGTAACTAGACAATGTGTCTTATAAATGTATTGCAAAAGATAACCTAAGTCAATTGGGAATAAAATGAATCCTCTGTCAGTGGATTTTTAATGGAAAATTGTGTAGTTGTTAAGAAGGGGACCTAAACCCAAAAATCTAACAAAGTCATTCAAGCATAAAAGTATGTCAGTCACTAAACTGTTCAAGAACTTGGCAGTTTTCATCAAGATAATCAATTTCATACATCATAGTTATACATTATGTAATTGTTGAGAAATGGATTTAACACAAAATTTAACGCAAGTCACACAAGCATAAAATATAGGTCAATGTAACGTAACTGTCAATGATTCAGGAAGTACTGATCAAGATGATTAATTTCATGAAACAAAATTGTCTTATAATGTGAAGTTCTTAAGAAATCAACCTGAACTCATAATCAAACCGTAGTCATTCAAGCATAAAATGTAGGTCATTGACACCCAATTGTTGGTGAAACAGTTAGTTCTCCTATAGATGAATGTTACAGTCAAATATAATGATGCTACATTACATACTCCTTGAGAAACATACTTAAACCCAATACTTAACCAGGCTCACTGAAGTGTAAAATGTAGGTCAAAGCCACCTTATTGTCAATGATTTGGGTAGTACTCATCAAGGCAATCAATTTGATGAAACATCATTGTCTTATGAGTAGTTGTTGAGAGATGAACTTTAACTCAAAACTTAACTACAGCTGTTGCCAAATGGCAGCCAGTTATACCTCGCTAATTGAAACCTGAATCAATATAGCAAGTGTTAATTTAAGCTTGTGTGGACACAATACAATGAAGAACAACAATAAAAGCGTTGTTTCTTTGCTTGTTTTTTACCATGCATTTGTAGAGACTTTGTCTCATGTGCATTTACTCCATATCCTTTCATTCACAATACAATACAAGTATGGACACAATGATATAACTCCCCCTTTTTTCCAAATATAAAAAGACGAATTATCTCCCCTTTAGCAACCATATAACTTCATGCACATCTTCAGGTGGTGTACTACGACTGTAACATTTCACCAAAATCCAAGCAGCTGTTTAGGAGAACATGCGCTGACAAGGTTTGTCCCTCACTTTTTGCCAGAAAAAATTCAAAGACGAATTATCTCCCCTTCAAAATTTTGGGCAGGAAACCATACTACTTCATGCACATCTTCAAATAGTGTACTACAACTGTGTAACATTTCATCAAAATCTAAGCTGCCATTTCGGAGAACATGTGCTGACGGTGATTCCTATATACCCTAAAAACTTTGTTTGTGGGGGTAGAACCAGAGTCACTCAACCATAAATTGTAGGTCAAAGAGTCAAACTGCCTAGTGAACTATGTAGTACTATCAAAGATATACCTACTTCATTGTTCTATACCTTACAGTTTCAGAGAAATGTACATTAACACAAAACTTAACCGCATGTACGGACGGAAGGACCGGACAAGGGTAACACTATATGCCCCTCCCACTTTCTTGGACGGGGCACAAAAAATATAACTGCAAAAGTTATTTTAAAAAATTAAGTTTCTTCAGATGGACATTATGTTAACAAATGTCACTGTATCATTACAATAAAATTGCTGTGGAATTCATTTTATTATGTATAATATAACTGGCATCACTAGTTTTACAATTATCTCAATTTTAAACTTTACCTAATAAGTTTAGACTATATCATCAATGAGACATGTAATTGTATGCAGCTCAAATTCACATTAATTTCTAACGAATACTGATATGAAACTACAGTTAAACCTTGATTACCCATGATGAAAATTTTACATTGATGTTACAGAAGGTTCCATTGCATCAATTTTATATACAACAAATAATTGTATCTTAACCTCTGCTGAGAAGTTATACCTCCAGCTTACTCAATCCTTAATAATATGGTAAGGGCAAATTTAGGAGGATTAGGGCACAGTACAAGTTTGAACAGAATAATCCTCAAGAAATAACTTTTCACAAGAATTCTAATGAAAACATTCTGTTGATTTCCAACAGGAATAAAATTCACCCTTTTTTGGCCTTTGACATTTTACAAAAAAAAAATCATAACTGTTAGAGAAATTTTGTTACAACACTTCTCAAGATGATTACAATGAAATGCTGTATTTCACAAAATCTATCCTTTGAATTATTTCTTTGAAAAATTGTCAAAGTAAAAAAAAAATCCTTGCAGACAGAAGTGGAAGTGGAATTATCTCAAATAAATCTAAATAATTCCTTCATGCACATCTCCCTACAGTGTCTCTTCCTTTGTGTAAAGTTTCATCAAAATCCTTCAAGTGGTTAAGATAATCTGTTCAGATGGAATCAACGAAAAGTAATAGTCAAATCATCTCCCCTTGGTTTAAGGACAATAATTATATTCCTTTATGCACATCACCATAAAATGTCCTTTCTTGGTGAAAGTTTTATGAGAATCCTTCCAATCGTTCAAGAGGAGTTGTGCTTACAAGATGTATTTACAGACGGACAGGGTGATTCCTATATACTCCCTCAACTTCATTTGCAGGGGGTATAATCATAGATTTTATAGTTGCTTTTTGAGTTAACTTTGCAGCAAATCAATTGAGCTAGGTACTACATGTATAAGTTATTTGCAACCATTGAAATGAAGATTTTTATTTCAAACAGCCTTAAATCTGTAGTGCAAAATATTGTATCACTGCATATTTAAATGCACAACTTTAATTCAAATAAAGTCTGACTATATGCCTAGTAAAGCATGATTTGACATGAATGCTTGAAGTGTAAAGTGATTTAAGCAAACATTCTTGCCTCATTTTATAATAAAATTCACCGAAATGGAGTTTATCTGGTAAGAGAATTACATATATAGTTTTGATATTGTAAAAAAAATGCCTTGGTGAATTTCACATTTCAATAATGGCAGATTCTGTTTAGTTACAGCTTGTGATATTTTACAATAAATACTATCCAATCAGATTTATCGATACAAAATATTGCATTAAAACAACTGTTTTCCACACAGGAAGATAGTTCATCATCATATTGTTATATGGGAAAAAGTAATGTCTCAAAAAAAAAGTCCAACAAACACACTCATAACGTGTAAATCTCTCACAAACTTAACATTTATAAAGGTTTCATTGTACATATTATATTTACAAATAAATGAACAACAAATGTGCATAGTATATATAAATAATCTAAAAATGTTCATAGTGTCTAACTATTAAAATATCACATATAAGTGTCAAGTTTACAAATTTACAAGACTTGATAAGGCTTTGGTGAAAACATGGACAAGGAAACGTGAGTGGAGGCAATATCAGGACAACAAAAGCTGATTTGGGCTAGAAAGTATAAGTCTACTAAGACTTAGTTGGTGTGCAAGACAACGAAATCTCACACACACATGGGCAAGATTAAGGTTGTCTTCGACTAGGCTTTATCAAACCTACCTAATCTTGCCTGCAAGTGTGTCTTATAAACATATGGGTGTTTGATTTGTTTTCTCATCGTACCAACGCAAACAGGCAGTTGCATATTAGGACATAACACCATTTCGTACAATCAATCCTAATTACGGATTTCTGTCGACATTGAAAAACTCTTAAAACATAACCCATAACAATCATTTATTTGGCTTCATCTGGCTTTTCATTTTACTATACACTTAATGTTGATAAATCTGAAATTTTACCTTCGTGGTGTTTTTTTTGCTTAGGGAGGTTGCTTCCCCTTTGATGACGTAAGATTCAAACGCAAGATTTTTGATTGATAATTGTAGCTCATAGCTCTCTATATGAATACAACAAATTTTATAATTTTTGAAAATAAACAGCATCAAACACATCAAAATGTACTATTTAACACTTTTGTTGTTATACCGACCAAACTGAATAATTATCAAGAACAATGATGACCATGATTCAGGGAGGGATATGCTCCATGTAGCTTGTCTCACACACAGAACATAAAATCTAACCCAGGTCTTGGTTACATAGAAAGCACTAGAGGTAGGGTGAGAAAATATGTAGATAACATCACCTAGAATGGACTAAGAAAAGTGAGTCTACTCAAGCGTTAAGGAAACAATATCTGATGAGTTACGAGTCTACTGGTACTCAAACTTGATAGAGACAACACAAACTGATATGTGTCATGAAGAATGAGTCCGTTAAGCTGAGGGAAGACAATATCATGGTAACATTCTGACATGGGCTAGGAAGACTGAGTCTACTAAGGCAGGATGGAGCCAATATCAAACTAAAACTAGAAGTGTGTTTTTTATACAAAAATGAATGTCTCCCCCCATACATATCTTCCTGAAGATGACTTGTATCTTTATATGTTGCCATTGGTTTTGAATATTACTAAATTTTGTTGAAATCCAATGAAAGATGTGAAGGAATTAGTGTTCAAAAACTTAATTGATGAAAATTCTATGACAAAAAAGAGCACCACTGCCACAAAAATTTGCCCATCAATACGGTCAGACAATATGCACAACTAAGCATGATGGTTTGAAATCCAATGAAAGATGTGGGAGAATTAGCATCCACAAAGTTAATTTAGCAAATTCTATATCAAAAAGGTGCATAACTCCCACAAATATTGGCTGATCATTCCAGCCAGACAAAGTGCACAATTAAGCATGAAGGTCAAACAATCCTTGGAAGTTTCATTGAAATCTGATCAAAGATGTTGGAGAATCAGCAACCACAAACTTAATTTATCAAAATTCTATTTAAAAAGGGGTATAACTCCAATAAAAATTGGTCAGTCAATCCTGTGAAATTTGGTTGATATCCAATGTTAAAGTTTGTTAAAGTTTTAATATTTGCACTCAGTGACCTTGCCTTCGATCTGCCCCCAATCTTTTCGGTGCATTTGTATTCAGCTTTATTAGATCCAGTCACATATAGAATATTAAGCCTCTAGCAGTTGTAATTAACGAGCTATAGCAAAATCTAGATTTCAAATTTACAACCTTTCGATCTATGTGACCTTGACCTTGGACCTGACCTTAGTGAAATTTAGCTTCACATGATCAATACAAAAACCAAATATGAAGGTCCTATCACATCTGGTTTAAAAGTAATGAGCCAGGTTGTGGACAGACAGACAGACAGACAGACAGGGCAAAAACAATATGCCCCAGATATAAAGATAGGGGGCATAAAAATACACATTTTGCCTCTTCATCCCCAATTCTGGAAAGAGCTTGGTGCAGACTTATAATTCCACAACTCCTCTACTGTTGTATTATGTTGTATATATGTGTAATTCGGTTATTTATTGTAATTTTTTAGTGATATCTGTATGTCTCTCATTAAGTAATCAAAGTGCAGTCTGCACTGAAAGGTGGTTGGCTTTGTCAGCAATGAATATATCATGTGTAGCTGACCTCGATCATGAAGATTGTGATCTCAAATTCAGGGCAAAACTTAAAGTATCAATANTTGGGAACAATTAGTGATATCTGTATGTCTCTCATTAAGTAAAAATGTTGGGAAGTTGCGGGAAAAAGTCTTGGATTGTCTCTAATGATAATAATGTTTCCCAGACATCGTAATTAATCTTTTGCTATACATACATTCACTATTGTGTATAAGAACATCATTTTGTGGTGGCTTGACTAACTGTTTTTTTAGATTGTAAGACAAAATAAAAATAATCATATGTGTAAAGATAACATTAACTTAGCTCAGGATACACTAAATTTGGAGATCATATTGAAATGTTTAAATCCTATAATAACAAGTGTGGATCGTATTGCAAGGCAATACAGAAGTCCCCTACCGATGGAATAATTCTTTCTTATACCTATCAGCAAAAACAGTTAAAGAAGAAAAGTTTTCCAAGCCCAAGGCACATAACTCCTTCAAAAATCAATGGACCCAAGCCATACTCAAACTTGATCTGTAACCCATAGTAGATGATGAACAATGCAAATATCAGCTTAATATCTGAAATGGTTTAGAAAAAAATGTCGGGAAACCTGTATTTTACCAAAATTTTCTAAGTCAAAGGCCCATAACTCCATCCAAAATAAATGGACTGGAACCAAACTCGAACTTGATCTGTAACTCATAGTGGTAGACTAACATAGCAAATATTAGCTTCATATCTGGAACAGTTTAGAAAAAAGTCTGGAAAACCTATATTTTACCAAAATTTTCTAAGTCAAAGGCCCATAAGTCCGTCCAAATTCAATGAACCGGAACCAGACTCGTACTTGATCTGTAACTGATGGTGATAGACTCACATAGCAAATATTAGCTTCATATCTGGGACAGTTTAGGAAAAAAGTCCGGAAAACTGAGTGTGACGGACTGACAGAGTGCAAACCTAAAGTCCCCTTCAGGGAAGCCGGTAGGGGACTAATAAAGTGCCATACTAAATTTTCATAGAAGTGAGACTTGACTATACACAATGTTCACTACATAACTGTCCCAACACTAATCTTCAAATGGTCTTTCTTCTTACAGGATTACTAAAGAACTTTAGCTTTTATAACAATTTATAATTTCAAATGTTTTACATACAAAGTCAATCATATCAAATAAATATTGTAAAATCATATGACTGATTTCATTGAGACACAACTCTATAAATAACTAAATACATACATATGTATTAAAATTACAACCCAGTATTATACAAAGTATGTCAAAAGGGCATTAAAATGTCCATACTAATTTGATAAATATCTCCTCACAGCAAGGTTCACATGTGCCACAAATACCACCATATCTGTTGTGTACTATAAAAACACCAAATGTTAGAGTTGATTTTAATAGAAGTCCAAAGCAAAATAAATTGAGCAAAAAATGAACAAATCAACTAGAATCAAAATGCAATATTTCTTTCAAAAATCCCAGAACTAAAACAGAACATGATATATAACTCATACCAAATATCAAGTCTAATATCTAAAGCCGTCAGAAAAAGCCTGGAAAACTGTTATTGAATGCCTGACAAGTGTTAAAGGACAAGGTGCGATAAGGGGTTGATTTGGCCTATGATTTTAGCGAATTTTTAAGTTGCACCACAAGATTTTCTTCCATGTTCGTTTCAAAGCTTAGATCCCATTTATAGAAAAAAATACAAAAGTTAGAATCAATGACGTCACCATATGTTAAGTTCTGACGTCATGAAAAGGCTACTTATGAGCATTTTCAAAGAAATGTACCGAATTTGGCAGATTTCCGAACAGTTTTCCTACCGAAAATATCGAGCACATTCATGAACCAATTAGATAATTTACCAACTCATTTGTACAAATGAATTAAACCTCTCATACAAATGTTTTTGTGGTTCTTGCATGTGCTCAATATTTCCTACACAGAAAAAGTAGTCAAAATTGGTCAAAATCTTCAATTTGCCCCTTCTTCTACCCTCAAAAACTCAATAATCATGCATCAATATTTGAGAAATGTTACTGTTTACTGAAAAGCCATAGCCATAGAACATTCCAATGAGAAAATTCGGTGATTCAACCAAATTTATTTTTCAGGCCAAATAAGGACCTTACTGCCCCTACTCCTTTTATGTTCAGGATCGGGCCTATATACACTGTTTTTCAAGGAGTATTAAGACAACTATACTACAGCCATCGATATTCTGACATCAATGTTGTTTAAAACAAAAACACTAAGTAGTAAAATTGTTTTCCCTCAACGTAAAGCAATAAAGGACATCTACATGTAAAATATCAAACAGTAATATCTGAAATCCTACAAAAAAATAATAAACTGCTTTAAAAAATTTATATGGCCTTACTGACGCGCTATCTAACATCACAGTATGCTGTATGAACATATTCACGTGTATATAACACAATTTTTACCCTACAATATCTTACTATATAATATCAGTTTCTGTGAGGATCATATTTAAGTAGACATAATACCAAGATAAACACTGCATTTGAAAATACATTAGGGCTATTCCAGAATTAATTGTATGGGGGGGGGGGTCGGATGGCACTTTTTAAAAGGCCCCATCATGCATAACATTTTTTTTCCTATATGTTTCTTCAGAACAAGTCTCCAATATACCCACCACCCATAAAATTTCTATTAAAGTGCTTTCCAACCCCCAAATACAATTATTTCTGGAACAGCCCTTAGCATTATTGACAATGTATGGTAAAATGGTGACTACTGACAATGATGTGAACATTACTGACAATGTATGTTTAAATCATATGACTATTCTCCACAACGATGTGAACATTATTGACAATTAACCTTAAAGTCATACATGTATGACTGTCCTCCTCAATGAT
This sequence comes from Modiolus philippinarum, assembly GCA_002080025.1. Taxonomy (NCBI): domain Eukaryota; kingdom Metazoa; phylum Mollusca; class Bivalvia; order Mytilida; family Modiolidae; genus Modiolus; species Modiolus philippinarum. The sequence goes on from MJUU01042398.1 coordinate 17,495, forward strand.
GTTAACACTAATGACAATATATGTTATAATTATACACAAATGACTGTCCTCTGCATTTATGTGAAAATTACTGACAATGATGTGAACACTAGTGACAATGATGTGAACACTGGTGACAATGATGTGAACATTAGTAACAATGTATACATTAAAATCCTACATGTATGGCAGTCCTTTATAGTAATGTGTAATTTTCCTAACACAGAAGTATACATCATCATTAACAATGCTGATTAACTTCCCCTGTTGTCTTGGGATGTTCTCTCATGGTACAAAGATGGTGATGGAAAGACTAACAGTAATGGTAACTATGGATTACCATGGTAACTATGGATTACCAATGTTGAAAGACATAAATTGGTTTCCAGTTCTCTGTTAATCTTTGGTAAATCTCCATCTTCATGTTAAGTCTGGAAGACTGTCAATATTTTTATCTACTTCCTAAGTAAGTTTTCATCAAAAAATATCTGGAGATTTTTGCCAGTTTCTGTCCCAGTATTCTCCTGTGAAAATCCATGACTCCTTTCCAGTATAAGGACATTTTCCAGACTTGAACCAACTGAAATAAAGAAGCTTGTGTTATTTATAAGTACATCAATTTTAAAGAAAATAGTAATGGTGCATTACATGATACCCAGCCACGTTTCAAAAAATTTCTAAGTTAAAAGGGGCATAACTCCAGAACTATGTGTACTGCTGAACCCAAAATTACACTTGGCCTGTGTTTTGTGGTAAACAATTCACATACAAAGTTTGAAGATATTATGTTATTACATTCACAACTTATTAGTACAAACCCTAAAATTTGCAAAATTTCAAAGTTCAAGGGGCATAACTACAGAAACCCTTTGACCTCTGAACCCAAAATCGAACTTGACCTGAGTTTTGTGGTAAACAACTTACATACCAAGTTTAAAGACCTTGTGTTATTTCGTTCACAAGTTATCAGGTGGAATCCCTAAAATTCGCAAAATTTAAGTTTCAAGGGGCATAACTCAAGAACCCCTTGGACCTCTGAACCAAAAATTAGACTTGACCTGAGTTTTGTGGTAAACAAGCTACATACAAAGTTTAAAAACCTTGTGTTATTTTGTTCACAAGTTATCAGGCAGAAACCCTAAAATGTGTGTAATTTCAAAGTTTCAAGGGGCATAACTCCAGAACCCCTTGGACCTCTGAACCCAAAATCGAATTTGACCTGAGTTTTGTGGTAATTAATTTGAATACCAAGTTTGAAGACCTGGTGTTATTTCATTCACAAATTATCAGTAGGAAACCCTAAAATTTGCATCATTTCAAAGTTTCAAGGGGCATAACTGCGGAACCCCTTGGATCTCTGAACCAAAATTTGACCTGACTTTTGTGGTAAACAACTTGCATACCAAGTTTGAAGATCTTGTGTTATTTTGTTCACAAGTTATCAGTCGGAAACCTTCGGGGGACAGACGGACAGAGGGACGGACACATGACTGAGGGTATCACATAACAGACAGACAGACAGATAGATAGATAGATATCACATACCTCGCCACTTCGTGTGGCGGGGTATAAAAATGGATTTAACAGTAAATATATTAACAGATTAGCTGTAGACACCTTAAAAATTCACCCATCTACCAAACAAGAGCTGTCGCCGAATGGCAGCCACTCAAATCCCCTCTCACTGAACCCTGAATATATATCTTAGGTGCAACCCTTCCAGTGGTTTAAGAGGAGTTGTGCTTACAAGGTAACCTGTGCAGATTCAATCTCCCCTTCCTGATTCCCTTTTCCAACAAACAGTGCTCCTCAGTCAATTATTGGAGCCAATATTTCTTGTATCAAAAACAAAACTTCTATTATTCTTTTTATCGGTAATTAACTAAATCATTTAATAGAACAAATTTTGAAAATGAATGTTAAATTTCAACAAATTTTGAAGTATTGATTAGTAAAAGAATTTGTACAATCCAGTAAGAGTCTCTATAGATGTATATTTCTTTGTTTCACTGATTCTGATTGACAAAGTAGGCGTGGCCTAAGATACTTTTGCCAATATTTTTTCGTATTCGGGCAGTAGCAAATACTGAAAAATATATGCTTTGTGAGATCAAAGGAAACTCATACAAATTATCGATAACAAGGGTTTATTGCATCAAATCTAATTTTTTTAGTGAGGTTTCATTTAAAGATCAAACCAACTATTGTTTATACGCACAACGCAGCGCATTGTCATTGTTCTGTAAGATGTCTATGACGTCGCACCGTGTGGAAGATCAACAGAGTGACATTCACTAACTACGTTGGTGATGAAAAGTTTTGAAATAGAAAAAAGTAATCAAATTACAAAAAAATATAATTTATATCTAAATAAGATGGAACATTATAAAATTCAATTGAAATTCTTTATTGTCATAAAACGACAAACAAATAAACAACATGTATAACAAATATTAAAAATCATTTACTTTTGTAGACATATGAAACTATCCATCAAATAAACAAATTATTTGTCATAGAGTCCTATAATTGATATAATTTGTGAAATTGCGACACCTTTATTTCATAAACCAGCGTTGAATCGCGCAACAGAGAGTATGTGCTTCGATTCCCGGTCGAAGTTAAATATTTCATGGACCGAATTTTTGGCTTAGTCTTACACCATGGTCTCAAGGAACGACCCATAGCACATTAAACACTTTTCATAGAGTTCGGCAAGATGCAAATCACTTAAATAGTCCAAGGTTGGCGGTTCTCTGCGCGTACTCTGGCTTCCTCCACTACTAAAATTGACCGTCATGATATAGCTGAAATACTGCTGAAACCCGTACAAAACCAAAAACAAAAAAAACAAACATACAATCAATTAAACAAAA
>MJUU01042398.1:66728-77156 GCA_002080025.1 Modiolus philippinarum
AGTATCAGGTGCACAATTAGATCATGTGAACAACATATTCCTGCAAGTTTGGTTGGAATATGACTTCCATTTTTTTAAGGAGTTCAAGATTATCCAATTGAATAAATAGAGAAAAGTGTTACGAAAATTTGTACCATAGACCATATTTGTTGAAAATATTCCAAGTCGGAAACGGGAAGTAGATGTCAGACAGAAATGAATTCAATAAGCGCAATATGGAACCCAATACTTAAGCCACATACACAATTTCAGGTGGCTGTAATTTGTAGTTGCTGAGAAAAGTGTTACGAAAACTTGTACCATTGACCCTATTTGTTAAGATTCTCCAAGTAGGTACCGGTAAACAGGAAGTAGCTGTCCGATAGACCTGAATTAGATAACCACAAAATAGAACCCCATACTAAAGTCACATACAAAATTTCAAGTGGCTGTGATTTGTTTTTGCTGAGAAAAGTGTGACGAAAATTTGTACCATTGACAGTATTTGTTGAAAATATTCAAAGTCGGTAAACAGGAAGTAGATGCAGACAGATCTGAATTTGATAAGGGCAATATAGACCCTATACTAAAGACAATTACAAAATTTCAAGTGGCTGTGATTTACATTTGCTGAGAAAAGTGTTATGAAAATTTGTACCATTGACAGTATTTGTTCAAAATACCCCATGCAAGTCAATAAACAGGAAGTAGATGTCTGAAAGACCTGAATTCAATAAACGCAATATGAGACCCATACTGAAGTCACATACAAAATTTCAATTGGCTGTGATTTGTAGTTGCTGAGAAAAATGTTACAAAAATCTTTAGTATTGACAGTATGCGGAAAAATATTCCAAGTCTGTAAACAGGATGCAGATGTCTGACAGACCTGAATTCAATAATTTTAATAGGGAACCCCATTATGAAGTCACCTATAAAATTTCAAGTGTCTGTGATTTGTAATTGCTGAGAAAAATGTTACGAAAATTTGTTACTAATGACAGTATGTGGAAAAATATTCCAAGTCCCTAAACAGGAAGTAGATGTCTAACAGACCTGAATTCAATAAGAGCAAGAGGGAACCCCATACTGAAGTCACATAAAAATTTCAAGTGGCTGTGATTTGTAGTTGCAGAGAAAAGTGTTACGAAAAAGTGGGACAGACAAAGACAACAACGATGACGCAAGACGACTTAAGTGATCCCTAAATGTCGCCCCACACTACGTGTGCAGGCGACACAATAAATCATGCTATTTATGTTTATAGATAATAAACATGGTAAAACTTACGGGTAGGAAGAAAATCTAATTACCTTAACAATGTTTGCTATAAATGTACAATCTAAATGGATTACCATATTATATTATGAAAATTCCATAATATAATAAATACCATACAAGAGGAAAATACTTATTTATAATGAAAAATCTTTATTATGAAAATTCAGTGACCATAAATACAAACATTAAACCATTAATATTTTTGTTAAGGATAAAAAAATCTTTAAAAAATCATTAAAATTACTATAGTATTGATTAAGGAGGAATGATGGTTCTTAATGACTTCTCTTTACATACTGATATGTATTGATTTCCAACTGGATTCTGTTACATTCAAACTTATGGAGCAGCAATATCGAAAATGAAAAAAAAAGGAAAACTAAAGAACAAGTATAAAATGGAGAAAACATTACTGAGTTTCAGTAAATTGCGTCATATAATATTCGAAAACTTTCAACTAACAAGTCAGCTCTATACTAAACAATAGGTTCTCAAGAGCCCTTATAACTCACCCAGACCATGGTAGACATCCAGTATAAACAAGAGCTGTTGCTGAATGGCAGCCAGTTATACCCCCGCTCAGTGAACCCTGAATCAATATGGTAAGTGCAAAATTAAGTATGTGTGGACACAAAAGAGGTATTGACACAGTACAAGTGTGGACACAATACAAGCATTAACCCTTAGACTGCTACATGCGACAATTGTCGTTTTTGAGACTCTCTGTGCATTGTTGTCACTGACGACACTCCATACATGCAAAGGTCATCCTGTTTGGGTTCATTTTAAACATTACAACTCTGGCTACAAGTTCAGACTAGTTTATAACTGCACTGAAGGATTTTGGTTCCCTTTTTGCTTAGAAAATTGGCACTTGAAAAATATTTAAAAAAATGTCAAATTTTGGTGAGGTAGGCTACCCATTGTCACCTGTAAACCCCATTGGGACAATATTGATATACACATCTTTAATAAAGTGTCTTCTCTCAATTTTGACAGCGTGACAGCTTTCTGATTTGTACTTCCGGTACTGTGGCCGGTCAAAGCCGAAAATCGTCAATTTTGCAGATTTTGGGTAGGGTCATATTCCATAGTACTTAACCCCATGCCAGACCCTACCTTACCCAGGAATAAACCAAGAATGCCAGTATGCAGAAATATGGTATCTCTTTACAAAGACCACAACAAACTGGGCCTCTAAGTGTCATACAGTCCTCTAGGTCCTCTAGTGTCTTCTCTCAATTTTGACAGCGTGACAGCTTTCTGATTTGTACTTCCGGTACTGTGGCCGCTCAAAGCCGAAAATCGTCAATTTTGCAGATTTTGGGTAGGGTCATATTCCATAGTACTTAACCCCATGCCAGACCCTACCTTACCCAGGAATAAACCAAGAATGCCAGTATGCAGAAATATGGTATCTCTTTACAAAGACCACAACAAACTGGGCCTCTAAGTGTCATACAGTCCTCTAGGTCAATAACTAGTAAGAAAAATGACAAAAATTCGTGTTTTTTCCATGGGGTACCTATGTTTGGACCACTAAAAATGCGACGATAAAGTCTCAATTTTGAACAACTGTGGATCGTATTGCAAGGCAATACAGAGGTCCCCTACTGGTAGAACATGGTTTTTGTTATAACCAAACACGAACTTCATCTGTAACTCATGATGGAAGACTCACATACCAAATATTAGCTCTATATGTGGAACGATTTAGAAAAAAAAACTGGAAAACTGATATTTTACCAAAATATTATAAGTCCAAGTCCCATAACTCCGTCAAAAATTGGTGGACCTGAACCAAACACGAACTTCATCTGTAACTCATGATTGAAGACTCACATACCAAATATTAGCTCAATATGACGAACAATTTAGAAAAAAAACTCTGGAAAACTGATATTTTACCAAAATAGCCTAAGTCCAAGTCCCATAACTCCGTCAAAAATAGGTGGACTGGAACCAAACACAAACTTCATCTGTAACTCATGATGGAAGACTCACATACCAAATATTAGCTCAATTTGTGGAACAATTTAGAAAAAAAACAAGAGGCTCAAGAGCCTGTATCACTCACCTGGGACCTGCAGCACTATAATTCAAATTGATGGTCCGTCTTTGGTGGTGTATGTACATAAGAATCAGAAACTTTTTATAAAATTTAATTAAAATTGTTCAAGCAGTTTCAGAGAAGATTTTTGAATGCAGTTTCCAAACTTAAGGGACTAAGTTAATCTACTTTCCCTGCTGGCAGCTATTTAACATAAAACTTTGAAGAGGGTCACATAAGGACTATCATATCAAAATTCTACTGAAATTGTTCAAGCAGTCTCAGAGGAGAAGATCTTTTTATGCATTTCCCACTGGGTCCAATGTTAAACTATGTTTTGCTACTCAGGTGGCCATGTCGGAAGACGGATCAGCACCAAAGTAACAAGCTTGGTCAAATCAAAATCTCACAAGTTTCATTTATGCAATGTTTAAATTGAATCCATTCAATGGTTTTCTATGATATCTTTGTATGCATGATGGATCAGAACTGAAGTAACAACACTTGGTCAGCTTCTCACAAGCAAAGTTTGGATTGCGCAGTTCTCTAGAAGAAGATCTTTTTTAACTTAAGTTCACAGCTGGTGACACTTGGTCAGCACCTGACAGGCATCATTCATGTCATGTTTGATTTAAATCCATTTAGCAGTTCTCTAGAAGATTTTTGTGTGCATTTCCCATAGGGTCCAATGCTGTCCGCATGTAGGATGACAGATTGGCACCAAAGTAATAACACTTGATCAGCACCTCATAAACATCATTCATGCCATGTTTGGTTCAAATCCATTCAGTGGTTCTAAAGTAAAAGTTCTTTGTATGCATTTTCCCATAGGGTCCAATGTTAAAATTAAGATCCCCGCTGGCGGCCATGTTGGATGATGGATCGGCACTTAAGTAACAACACTTCGTCAGCACCTCATAAGCATCAGTCATGCCAAGTTTCGTTCAAATCCATTCAGTGGTTCTCAAGAAGAAGTTCTTTGTATGAATTTTCCCATTAGGTCAAATGGTAAACTAAGTTCCCCGCTGGCGGCCATCTTGGAAGCGGTTGGAAAACTTGAATGTGTTCAATAAAATATAGTCCTTAACATGCTGAACATTTTGACATTTTATACTTGACCTCTATCTCAAAGCGTTTTTGAAATATAGGACATAAAGTAAAAAATCACGAAAAATTTGACCAATAAAGGACCACAACTCATATTTAGGTACTTGGATTTTCTTCAAAATATCCATGTGGGTAGATCTTAACATTTTTGCTGAAACACCTGCTGAACATTTTTGCAATTTAAACTTAACCTCTATCTGTTATAGTTTTTTCAATAAAAAATAAAAAACAAAATTTTGAATATTTTACGGAAAAAGGGCAATAACTCTTAGATGGGTTGTCAGATTTTCTTCAAAATTTCAGCATGGGTACATCTTCTCATGCTGATCATTTTTACTCCGTCAGATTTTTGATATCTGTAACGGTTTTTGAGTTATTTGCCAAAAACTGTAATTTACCCCTATGTTCTATTTTTAGTAACGGCAGCCATGTTGTTTGACCTAAGACATACAAAATTACAAATTTGAAACTAGATACCCTAGTGATGATTCAGTTAAAGTTTGGTTCCATTTATCCCAGTGGTTTCAGAGGAGAAGATTTTTGAAAGTGAGCTAACGACGGACGGATGACGGACGCCAAGTGATGGCAAAAGCTCACCCTGGCATAGCCAGGTGAGCTAAAAACGGAAAACTGATATTTTACCAAAATATTCTAAGTCCAAATCCCCATAACTCTGTCAAAAATAGATGGACTGGAACCAAACACGAACTTTATCTGTAACTCTTGATGGAAGACTCACATGCAAAATATTAGCTCTATATGTTGAACGGTTAAAAAAAAACTGCGGAAAACTGATATTTTTACCAAAATATTCTAAGTCCAAGTCCCATAACTCCGTCAAAAATTGGTGGACCTGAACCAAACACGAATTTCATCTGTAACTCATGATTGAAGACTCACATACTAAATATTAGCTCAATATGACGAACAATTTAGAAAAAAACTCTGGAAAACTGATATTTTACCAAAATAGCCCAAGTCCAAGTCCCATAACTCAGTCACAAATAGGTGGACTGGAACCAAACACAAACTTCATCTGTAACTCATGATGGAAGACTCACATACCAAATATTAGCTCAATATGTGGAACGATTTAAAAACTGATATTTTACCAAAATATCCCATAACTCTGTCAAAAATCACTGGACCGGAACCAAACATGTTCTTCATCTGTAACTCATGATGGAACACTCACATACCAAATATTAGCTCATTATGTGGAAAGGTATAGGAAAAACTCCGAAAAACTGTAGTGTGACAGACCGAAGGACGGACTGACTGACGGAGTGCAAACCTAAAGTCCCCTTCGGCAAAGCTGGTAGGGGACTAAAAAGTGAGTAAAAACACAAAAGTCGGTAAACAGGAAGTAGTGATTCAATATGGCTGAAAAGGGGAGGCGCAGTATGGGACCCCATACTGAAGCACTTTACCAAATATCAAGTGGCTGTCATGCATGGTTAATTGCTGAGAAAAATGTGACGAAAATATGTGTGACGGATGGACGGACAGAGGTAAAACAGTATACCCCTCCTTTGGAGCGGGGGTATAATAATCATGACCATCTCATGATGAAAGGGTCTCATTTTCAAGTATATGTTAATCAGAGATTGGGGAATCGTAATCATAATCAGTAAAGTTATGACAAAATGTATGAGTATTCATATGAAATGTGTAATCATTATGATTACAATTAATCAATTACTGAGAGAAATTTGGTGTAATCATGATGACTTTTGATTACAACTTTTTATCTGTCATATATGGATACTGGTGAATACAGTATCCCTCGTATTAAGTGCCCAGGGCACTTAGAAAATTCGAAAAGGGGGTGCTTAATAAGTAGGATAACTAGAGGCTCAGAGACTGAGCCGTATTGCTCGCCTGACAAAATGCTTCTATGCCATGCATGACCAAAAATGTTTTTATTACCAATGGGTCTAATATTTAGCTATGTTCTCCATAAGAATCCGTGTTTTTTGTCTGATCCTATTGAATTGAGCAATTTTTGCAAAGGACCTTCTATTCATTTAGTTTAATTTGCTTAAATAGTTTCAGAGAAGATGAAAAGGATGGTTTTCTCATACCAGGCTCCAATGTTAAAACTTTGTTCTGCAGTGGAGGCCATGCTTTTTGCCGGATCGAAATGAAATGAGCAATTTTTATAAAGTACCTTCTGTACATCATTCCCCTGAAGTTTGGTTGAATTTTTTTCAGTGGTTTCAGAGGAGAAGATAAATATGTGATTTTCCCATATAGGGTTCAGTGTTAAACTATGTTTCGTGCTGACGGCCATGTTTTTTTTTTTATCAGATTGTAACCAAATGAGCAATCTTTGTTAAGGACTTTCCAAACATCATTCCTGTAAAGTTTGATTGAATTTGCTTCAGTGGTTTCAGAGGAGAAGATGAAAATGTGATTTTTCCCATAGGGTCCAATGTTAAACTATGTTCTAGGCTGCAGGTGGCCATGTTTTTTATCGGATCGGAACGAAATGACCAATCTTTGTAAAGGACCTTTAGTAAATCATTCCCGTAAAGTTTCATTGAATTTGCTTCAATGGTTTCAGAGGAGAAGATGAAAATGTGATTTCCCCATAGGGTCCAATGTTAAACTATGTTCCGTGCTGGCTGCCATGTTTTTTATTGGATCAGTACACAATGAGCAATCTTTGTTAAGGACCTTTACTACATCATTCCTGTAAAGATTGGTTGAATTTGCTTTTGTGGTGTCTGAGGAGAAGATGAAAATTAGATTTTCCCATAGGGTCCAATGTAAAACTATGTTCTGTGCTGGCGGCCATGTTTTTTATCGGATCGGCACACAATGAGCAATCTTTGTTAAGGACCTTTAGTACATCATTCCTGTAAAGTTTGGTTGAATTTTCTAGAGTAGTTTCAAAGCAGAAGATGAAAATGTAATTTTTCCCGTAGGGATCAATGTTTAACCTAAGTTCCACACTGGCGGCCATGTTTTTTATCAGATTGGTACACAATGAGCAATCTTTGTTAAGGACCTTTAGTACATCATTCCTGTATAGTTTGGTAGAATTTGCTTCGGTGGTTTCAGAGGAGAAGATGAAAATGTGATTTTCCAATAGGGTCCAATCTTAAACTATGTTCCGCTCTGGTGGCCATGTTTTTTATTCGATCAGAACAAAATGAGCAATCTTTGTAAAGGACCTTCCTTACATCATTACTGTAAAGTTTGGTTGAATTTCTCCATATAGTGTCCTTCCTTTGTGTAAAGTTTCATCAAAATCCTTCAAGTGGTTTAAGAGGAGTTGCACTTACGAGGTAACCCATAAATAGCGATTAACGAAAAGTCAAAGTCGAATTATCTCCCCTTCCTGGTTTTGGATAATAATTATATTCCTTCATGCACATCTCCATATAGTATCCTTCCTTTGTGTAAAGTTTCATCAAAATCCTTCATGTGGTTTAAGAGGAGTTGCACATACAAGAAGTGTGGACAGACAGACAGACAGACAGACAGACAGGGTGATTCCTATATAAACCCCCAAACTTTGTTTGTTTGGGGGGGGGGGGGGTATAATGAGCAATCTTTGTAAAGGACCTTTAGTACATCATTCATGTAAAGTTTGGTTGAATTTGCTACAGTTGTTTCGGATTTTTCCCATAGGATCCAATGTTAAACCTAAGTTCCGCGCTGACGGCCATGTTTTTTATCAGATCAGAACGAAATGAGCAATCTTTGTAAAGGACCTTTAGTACAACATTCCTGTAAAGTTTGGTTGAATTTGCTTCAGTGGTTTCAGAGGAGAAGGTGAAAAGTTAACGGACGGACGGATGGATGCCGGACGCCAAGTGATGGCAATAGCTCATTGACCCTTCGGGTCAGGTGAGCAAACCAGAGGCTCCTGGGAGCCTGTATCGCTCACCTGGCTTTCAGTTGCCACAATCAAGGTAACATTGTAAGTTATACAGTTGATCTTCAGTTTCTCAAACTTTCGTAGCTCAAACACCTCCAATATCTTGAACTGTTTTTAAATTCTGATCATATTTTACTATATTTCTTTGTTGGGCTTTTTTGACAAAAAACATTCTTGCTAAGGACCACTTTCGACACCAGTTTTGAAGTCGAGATGTCATTTTGTAAATGGCAATCAACAAACAATTTTCAACATCCGTTTTGAAGTTGCAACATCAATACCTACTTGGAAATCAAATTTCATTGAATTCGGACAATGTTGAATTTTCCCGCCTTTTTTGGTGGCCATTTTAAAAATGGCAGTTAACGAACAATTTTTAACATCAGTTTTGAAGTTACTACATCGAGACCAATTTGGAAACCAAATGTCATTGAAATCGGACAATGTTGAATTTTCCTGCCTTTTCTGGCGGCCATTTTGAAAATGGCGGTCAAAGAGCAATTTTCAACACCGGTTTTGAAGTAGCAACATCAATATCTATTTGGAAACCAAATTTCATTGAAATCAGACAATGCTGAATTTTTCCTGCCTTTTTTGGCAGCCATTTTGAAAATGGCGGTCAAGGAACAATTTTCAACATCAGTTTTGAAGTCGCCACAGCATGGCAAACATTTCATCAATTTACACTTAACCTTCATCTTCTATAGTTTTGGAAATAAAAGATGAAAAGTACGAAAATTATAAAAATTCGGTGAAAAAAGGGCAATAACTCCTACAAGGGTTTATGGATTTTCTTAAAAATTTCAGGGTGGGTAGATCTTGATATGCTGAACTTTTTTGCAATTTACACTTGACCTCTATCTGTTACACTTTTTGAAATAAAATAAAAAATGCAAAAATTTTGAAAATTTAACGGAAAAAGGGCTATAACTCCGAGACGGGTTTTCAGATTTTCTTCAAAATTGCACAGTGGATATATCTTATCATGCTGATCATTTTTATCCTGTCAGATTTTTGATATCTGTACAGTTTTCGAGTTATTAGCCAAAAACTGCAATTTACCCCCTATGATCTATTTTTAGCAATAGCTGCCATGTTGTTTGACCAGCCGACTAATTGAACATAATTTTGAGAAGCCATACTCTGGTGATGATTCAAGTGAAGTTTGGTTACATTTGGCCCAGCGGTTTCAGAGAAGAAGATTTTTGAAATTGTTGACACATGGACGACTGACGCATAGTGATGGCAAAAGCTCACATGGCCTTAAAGGCCAGGTGAGCTAATAAAGGGCTACGCCGAGCGCAGCATGATACAACCGCAGCATGTCGATCACTGAAATTTCAACAAAAGTAGTTCAAAGTGAATGTGGACACAGTAAAGAGCTTGACACAATAATTAGATGGACACAAGAAGAAGCTTGACACATTATTAGCTGGAAACAAACTAAGGAAAAAATCAACCCTTTTGATCACTTATTGATAAAATCAAAGTCCCAAAGGGACTGGTGGATTAGTGTCTATGATGGCAATGATCAGTATCTGATCTATTGAAATTTTATGTACACTGTCATTACTAATAATGGACTTCTGATATTATGGGTTCCCTGCTGTACACTCAACATAGACTAAACAATGACAGCACCATCTTGATCAAGTACAGTTTGAAATTTAATTCTAAAGAAGAGACCTGAATGAAAGGTTTGTGAATGCTGACAAGACGCAAAAGCTGACAAGGCATGAGCAGCAATACCCTGCTCTTTATGGAGATAATAATTCGTCCAAGAAACACACGAAGACATGAAAACGATGATCTGTACCAAGTTCTTTGTGCAACAATGCATCTCAATTCGCGCTATGATATACATTCTCATGCAATTGAAAAATGACTTGTTATGCATTGTAAATACTCAAATGACATTATCTCAATTTTTGTATGACCAAACTCTGATCAACGGCAATTAACGCGCAACACCCCGGACTGAACATTGTTTGACGAACGGCAATCAACAGATAAACACCCCTGCCTGATCCTATTTCGAATTTAGTCAATTCCAACCCCGATCGTTGCAAAATATCGTCTGTTTCGGAATATGCAATGACAACTGTTTCCAATTAATATTTTG
>MJUU01042399.1:0-15974 GCA_002080025.1 Modiolus philippinarum
TTTGAAAATAGCTGAACTCTACAAGTCACTTGTAACATTAGGCAAAGATGTCATTTATGTTTGGATCCCTAGTCATGGGGGGATCTATGGAAACACGGTTGCTGACCAGGAGGCCAAGGATGCACTAGATGACTAGATGGCGCATTGTCCAGTACCGTACACTGACATGAAGCCTAATTTAATTGTTTAATACATTTTAAAGTTATGGCAGGCCAAATTGCGGTAAAAACTGTAGGGAACGGGTATTGTTGACCCGATGTCGTATTGGACCAACTAGAACAACACATAGTTTTATTCTCAACATCAGTGATGGCAGACCTGAATATATTCCATGCAATTGTTCTTATACAATCCAACACTCTTTAATTGAATATTTTATGAAAGGATATGGAGTAAATGAACATGAGACCATAACACATATATTAACACCAACTGCAAAAATTTAATGAGCCGTACGGCCATTTGGGAAATTTATTCCTCATCAGCAGCACTAGAACCCGAACATAGGAAATCCATTCTTGCAAAAAATGTTTAAAATGCATAAAAACAATCGAAATCCGAATAATCAATAATATCAAATATAGCTAAGGACAAAACTACGATGAAGGGAGATAAACCTTGGGTTTTAGAATTTAAATAAATTTAGATAATAGTAATTGAACAAAGTGTACACATGAGATATAATCTCATGTACAAGTACACCATATCTAAGGAAAATAAAGAGCATACATCTCTAACACGGGGAATTGTTTTACCAACTCCACACTGCATTAAAAGACAAACTCCTGTATTAAATATTTTATGAAAGGATATGGAGTAAATGAACATGAGACCATAACACATATGTTACTCCAATTACAATAATTTTAATGAGCCGAATGTGTAGATGTTGCCGATATCAGGCATGATTTTTATTCTGCTGATTTTCATAAAGACCTGTTTAGAAACGTCGCTGGCGACAAAATCGTTCAATTTTTAAAAGCACTCATTATCTTAAAATTCTAATATTGTAACAGTTAAACTGACATTTCTCGTATTATGTTCTTTTTTATATTTTACACTCTTGTTTTAATTACTTCCATAAAGGTATAATGGTTCTATATTGATATTTTATATATTTATTATAATTGTTCAATATATTTAGCAGTTCTTGTCACAATATAGCTGAAATATTGCTGAAGTTGGCGTAAAACATCAATCTATCAATAAGATAAAATATAAACTTTTGGAAGACCATAAAGTCAAAGATGTTTAAAAGCTGATATACAGAACAAATAACCAGTAAGATCTAAATGTAAAGCCAAAATCAGCTAAGGATAGAGCTTTGCATGGGGGGATACTATAAATAACTTAGTATCGAAGTTAATGAAAATTGAGTATGCCCAGATTTCATTTTCGACAATTTATATCTCTTCAGTGGAGATAAGAGCCGATAGAGAACAATTATTTCTTCAAAATGTTTATATTTGAAGAGACATTTGTTGTCGGAATGGCTATCTGCATAAGCAAAATAACATCAGTATGGGACCACACTCTTGAAAAAGAAAAGAATATATTCTGTGGGACCACAATCTTGAAAAAGAAAAGAATATATTCTGTGGGACCACAATCTTGAAAAAGAAAAGAATATATTCTGTGGGACCACAATCTTGAAAAAGAAATGAATATATTGTGTGGGACCACAATCTTGAAAAAGAAAAGAATATCTTCTTTTCTTTTTTAAGATTGTGGTCCAACAGTTAGTAGTCTACCTGTATTGGGTTGTCTTCGTATGTTAATGATAAATACTACAGGGAACGGGATAGAGAAAGTGGAGGTACCCATAAACCGGTTTAACCATACCGCTAGCTTTTGCTATTGCCGGTACAAAGTCCGACTATCCCGAGTTCATATCGTTATAATTTATGTTTGTCCCGAGCATGTTATGTGTTTTTTCTGGTGCGGTTCAGTTGAGGATTGTGACTTATGATTGTAATTTTTGGCCATTGTAGGTGTTTACTGATTGATTTCAATGAAAGCAACAATAACTAAACATATTGTGTTCGCCCTGTTTAACAACAACGAAAATATTTGGTAAAATATCTATAAGAAGAAATTTGTAACTGAATTACAATGTACAAATGTAAACATTCAAATCTGTAGAATTTAACAGCAAAACGCATATGATAGAATATTTTCCGTATAATTATATGCCTTTCATTTCACCTTTTTCTTTATTTTTCACAATGCAACTTTCTAAAATAATCGTTAGTAAGTGGAAAGAATAAGATATTATTGTTCAATATAAATCAAATAATATCGATGCAAAAATAAATCAGAAATTAATGAGAACAGCTATTTAGAATATACAATCATTATTTGTAAACGATTTATGTTTATGCATTTCTTTGGTTATTAGTTGTGATCACATTTGTAAAGTGGTTCGATTCGTTTCATCTTTACCCGGTATAGGACGACCACATGACCGACCTAACCCGGTGAGTGAACAGAAACGAACAAAGCGATGTAAACAAAAATGGCGGACATTGTCTTGCAACTGTCCCGTAGTCTGCATTGGACATACTAGATTTTTCGAAGGACGAAAATTAATATGCAAGCTGTCTTCATTTCTAAACTATTAACAAAGTTGTATTATCCTCTTAGGCTGACAATTAGGTTTGGATAGGCAATTTACCTTCTGGATATTTACTTACTTAAAGGAATAATTACTTATTTTTATTTTCAATTTTTTCATGTTATATTCAGTGATGAAAGTTGCTACAGCATAAAAACTAGAGGCTCCCATGAGCCTGTATTGCTCACCTGGCTTTCAGTTGCCACAATCAAGCTAACAGTAAGTTATACAGTTGATCTTCAGTCTCTCAAACGTTGGTAGCTTGAACACCATCAATATCTTGAACTGTATTTAAAGTCTGATCATGTTTAACTATATTTCTTTGTTGGGCTTTTTTTGACACAAAAACGTTCTTGCTTAGGACCACTTTGGACACCAGTTTTGAATTGAGACATCATTTTGTAAATGGCAGTCAACGAACAATTTTCAACATGGGTTTTGAAGTCGCAACATCAATATCTATTTGGATAACAAATTTCATTGAAATTGGACAATGTTGAATTCTCCCGCCTTTCTGGCAGCCATTTTGAAAATGGCGGTCAACGAATAATTTTTGACATCGGTTTAGAAGTTGCGACATCAACACCTATTTGGAAAAAAAAATTCATTTGAAATCGGACAATGTTGAATTTTCCCGCCTTTTTTGGCAGCCATTTTTGAAAATGGCGGTCAACGAACAATTTTCAACACCAGTTTTGAAGTCGCAACATCATTATCTATTTGGAAACCAAATTTCATTGAAATCGGACAATGTCGAATTTTCCCGCCTTTCTTGGCGGCCATTTTGAAAATGGTGATCAACGAACAATTTTCAACACCAGTTTTGAAGTCGCCACAGCATGGCAAACATTTTATCAACTTACACTTAACCTTCATCTTCTATAGTTTTGGAAAAAAAGACGAAAAATATGAAAATTTTGAAAATCTGTGAAAAAGGGCAATAACTCCTACAAGGATTATTGGATTTTCTTTAAAATTTCAGCGTAGGTAGATCTTGATATGCTGAACATTTTTGCAATTTACACTTGACCTCTATCTGTTACACTTTTTGAAATAAAAAATAAAAAATGCACAAATTTTGAAAATTTTACGGAAAAAGGGCTACAACTCCGAGATGGGTTTTCAGATTTAATTCAAAATTGAACAGTAGGTAGATCTCATCATGCTGATCATTTTCACTCTATCAATTCTTTATATCTGTAACGGCCTTCGAGTTATTGGCCAAAAACTGCAATTTGATCCTTTGTTCTATTTTTAGCAACGGCGGCCATGTTGGTTGACCTGCCGCCTAATCGAACACAATTTTGAGAAGCCATACTCTGGTGATGATTCAGACCAAGTTTGGTTACATTTGGCCCAGTGGTGTCAGAGGAGAAGATTTTTGAAATTGTTGACAGACAGACAGACGGACGAACGGACGGACGACGGACGACAGACGCATAGTGATGGCAAATGTTTACATGGCATTTTAGGCCAGGTGAGCTAAAAATTGTTTGATTAAAAAACTATATTATGCCATTTGTCGATATGCGACGACATTTGTTATAAATCTAAGGTACGCTCAAATTGTATTTTTTTTCTTCACAAATGTTTGTCTAGATGTTAAATGTTCAAAGTATATTCAAAACAATAACCTAAACAAATAATAATTTTTGTGCAAGCTCGAATTTTGGATATGAACCTAGTGGTCATGTCATTACAGGAGACCTCAACATCGTCCAGGACCGAGAGGTAAAAACTTTCTCCTAAAAGGACCCAAATATCGTCCTACAGAAATAATTTTGAAGGACTGTCGTGAAGTCATTAAAAAAGCCGTTATGTCATTCTGTAAAAAGTGGTGTAAAAGAGAAAATGCGGGTAAAAAATCATTAGACACTTTCATTAACAAATGCATGGAAGTTGTTGATATCAGTTTGAAACACATTATAAGCAGCAGAATACCATTCCTGCGATTTAAAAAATTTTAAGGAAGTTAAAAGATTTGGAAAAAGAGTATTTATTTGTTCCGGCAGATAAAGCAGCCAATAATGTGGCCGTTGTTTGACGTAAGTATTACATCGAGGTACTTCGGAATGAAATAACCAATTCTAGTACATTTCAATCTACCATGTCAACAGAAACACAAATAATTGACCATCACACGATAGCTACAGCTGAACTTAAAGCAACTTCTATATATAAAAGCATTCCTACTATGTATTGGCTTCCTAAACATCACAAAAACCCTGTCAAATTTCGTTTTATTTCGGCATCAAGTAAATGTTCAACTACACATATTTCTGTTTTGTTGACCAGTGCACTTACTACCATAAAAAATCTCGTCATCAAATTTAGCAACAAATGTCATGAATACAGTGGAATTAACTACTTTAAGAGTGTTAAAAATTCAGTAGAAGTTTTGGAAAGACTTCAATCTGTTAATGAAGCATACACCTCCGTCGATAGCTGTGATTTTTCTAACCTTTAAACTACATTACCGCATACACTCATCAAAGAGAAATTTTCGTATTTGATCAAATGGTCCTTCAAAAAATCAGGATGTGCGTACATTTGTTGCAATACATTTACATCGTTTTTCGACGACAAACATGACAAATATACCAACTGGATTTGTCAGAATATGATAAAAGCATTAATTTTCTTCTTGATAATATTTTTGTTCGTTTCGATGATGCAGTCTATCGGCAAAAAATAGGTATTCCTATGGGTACCAACTTTGCACCTCTCATAGCAGATTTATTTCTTTATTGCTACGAGTCACAATACATGGCAAAATTAAAACAGACCCTTCTTAACAGCATTTAGTGGATAAATTCAACAATACATATAGATATTTGGACGATATTTTTGCTTTAAATAATCCTGAATTTTCTAAATTTACATATGAAATTTATCCTGTAGAACTTACTTTAAATAAATTCAATCGCAGCAGTGATTATACTCCTTTTCTTGATCTGAATATATCAACAAATCAAGGAAAGTTAAACACTAAGGTTTAGGATAAAAGGGATGATTTCTCCTTCCCTATAGTCAATTTTCCCTATTTCGACGGCGATGTTCCGTAAGCCCCTTCTTACGGGGTCTACATTTCACAACTTGTTCGATATGCATGAGTATGTAGTGATGTTTCTGTCTGACTCAACGACCGAAATCTTTGTCTTACTGAAAAATTTCTGCATCAAGGGTTTAGATATCATAAATGGATAAAAATATTCTCTAAATTTTATTATAGATACATTGACTTATTAAGAAAATTTGGTTCTACATGCAGGGCTCTTATACATCAGGTCATTTCACATCCAAACTTGTATGGCAATATCATTTACAAAGCGCATAAATTCAAAAATTGTCCTTCCAAACTTATAAATCCGTTGAACAAACTTATTCAATACAGCATTCTTTACTTCTGGTTTTTGTTGGCAAAAATATTGATAATCTCTTAAATGCTTTACACCATAACTAAAATTTAAACAATTTTTCATATTGGCAGTATTTGGCATCGACAATATCATCTTCTTTCATAATTAATGATGTTGTTATACCAAATCTATTTAGAAGTATTTCAATGGAAGTTTCATATGTAGGAAGGCTTGATATCATAGTCAACGGATATCATGTCCTTAGCTAGCTGTCAGTAACTGCGAGCATTTGTCCGGACAGTAACTGTGTGTATTGTCTTCAATGTTTCATGTACTTCATTGTAAGGGTACTCGTCTTGATAAGTTTTCTAGTTTGATTTTTACTGTGAGTTTTTTGTGTATTTATTTTTTAGCCATTTACCACACATAGGGGAGGGTTTGAATCCAAGAAAACGAGTTTAACCCCACCGCAATTTTTGCGCCTGTCCCAAGCCAGGAATATGATGGTCATTGGCTTGTCCTTCTCTTCTTAAAAAATTTTAGTTTCTTAATATTTGGGTTATTTGGTGTGGTTTGTTTCCATTGATTTATTCACTTTTTTACCTTTTTGGGGTCATTTAGGGCTTGCTATATGGTGTGAGGTTCCTCACTGTGTTGAAGACCATACGGTGACCCTAGATGCTTTGTTTTGGGTAGTTTTAACCTGGATATGGGATGTTGTCTCCTTGACATTTACCCCATTTCCTTTCTTTTTCATAAATAATAATTATTCTTGTTGCATTTTGTTTCATTCGAATACAACTTTGTCCGCCATCTTTAAACCGAATGCGCCGATCATTTAAAAACAGTCTAACCCGGGAATGCTAAAATCAAGAAACGAATGAAACCCCGAATATACCGGGAGCAAACGGTCTAACCCGGGCAAAAGAAACGAACCGCCCAAATGTTTCATGTAATATGCATCTCTTCGGTTTTATTTGAAATCATTTTGGCCGCTTTCTTATTGTTCGATGGCTTGATTTTTCCTTATTGTTTGTAGGCCTATTGTTCGCTGGCTTGAGTCTGATCAAAGCAAAGACTTGTTTGCGCTATTTACAACTTATTCACAACACAAGACTTGTCACCGACATTGCAACCGGTTGTACCGCACTCATTGAACCCTGAATCAATATTGCCAATGCAATATAAGTGTGTGTGGATAAAATACAGATAAGGACACAGAACAACTGCGGGAACAATACATGTATGGTCACAATGATATAATAGTCAAAAAATAAACAGAAGGTAGTAACCTACATATCGGAAAATGTGTGTGCATCCCGCAATTTGGAATGACTGTAAGAAGCTTGTGACAATTTATCAAATTTGCATCATGCAGAGAAAAGCTTAACGAAACAAAAAATTGTTACTAAGTCCACATTTTGTCATATAAGAAGTACACAATCGACATGACTCAAAACAGTACGGCCCTTACAAATAATCATATAATTGCTGTATATCAATTTTGAAATCAATCCCTCATGTAGATGTCGAGAAAACATTTTGTAACTAATCCTCATTTTGTTAACCAGGGAGTACACATCGAACAGGGCTCAAAAAATGGATATTCCTTACATCAAATCATATATAGAGGCTATAAATCAATATTGAAATCAATCCCCCTTATACATTTCATATGAAAGTCCATATTTCACCACACAGGAAGGACACAAACCGTACTCAAAATCGGACATTTCTTACAACTAACATGTTGAGGTTACATATATATATTTATATCAATCCTTCCTGTAGAAGCGTAGAAACATAGGTGAACAACTATTACAAAGTTCGCCTTGTTATGGCACATGGACCCAGCACCTAAATTTTTACAGGGTGATGACCTACCATCCCAGATGCATGTATACAAAAATTAGATGATCTTACCATTGTAAAGAGACTAAGATCTGAACTCTGACAAAAACTTGAATGTTTGTCAATCAGGTGGAAAATGTAGGTCAAAGTGACCTAATTTTGCCTAGATGCATATGGCAAAATCAGGGTCACTTTTTTATTCATGAGGTCATTATTCATAATTATATTATGAATAATATTCATTATTCATATGAATTATTCATAACGTCGATGACGTCACAATACATAACTTTAGAATCAATTTCGGAAGGCATAAACATCCCGCGTCAACATACAATTTTTAAATAATAAATTTCTACCCGATTGGTACCTCACATTCCATAGATGATCACATGATCGCTTGTTTACAAAATTAGAACACCGGTGCAGACGACAAGACAAGTTTCTGCAGATGGAATTGGTTTGTATTTAGACTTTGATTTTCAACTTCACGCCGAGAAAATGGCGCCATAGTAAGAAAATATGATAAAACACGTTTTTTGCAGCTTTCAGGAACCTACAAATCGAAACAGAACAAAAAACCAAGTATATTTACCGGAACTTTTTATCCGGAGGTGGCATTACAGGAAAAGAGAGTCTGTATTCAGTGGCCCAATATCGAAGGAACGGCCTCCAAATTTCAGGTTTTTGACAAAATCTAGTTAGGAATATAAATGAAAGTGCTTCATTTTAAGAATATTGCCAGGAACCTCCAGTTTATTGAGTTCAAATGCCGAATTCGCCCCAAGAATTCAAAATAGGTGTAGGGGTAAAATAAAGAAAAGAGAAATTGCCCACATATAATTTATTGAGTATAATTTAGTTTTTCATTATCAAGCCCTTACAATTGCATTACAATGAAGTCAGCCATATTGTTTTAATATGGCGGTAGTATGCAAATTAGCAAAACGACCTTCATTTTGCCATATGGCTGACCTACTGCCAAAGATGCATACACATGAAAGATTAGGTGATCCTATCATGTACAGTTACTTAGATCTGAACTCGGATGTAAACTTGAATGTAAGTCGATCATGCAAAAAAATATAGGTCAAGGTGACCTAATTTTGCCTGGAAGCTGACCTACCATCAAAAAATACATGCACATGCAAGGTTAGATGATCCTACAATGTACAGTTACTTAGATCTGAACTCGGACATAAACATGAATGTTAGTCGATCAAGAGGAAAATATAAGTCAAAGTGACCTAATTTTGACTGGATGCTGACCTACCACCAAAGACGCATGCACATGCAAAGGTAGATGATCCTACAATGTACAGTTACTGAGATATCTACTCAGACCTAAAGTTAAATGAAAGCCAATCAAGCAGAAAATATAGGTTAAAGAGACCTAATTTTCTTGGAGGCTGCGAGATAGCCATAGATGCATCTGTATGTAAAATTTGATGACCCTACCCTTCATAGTTACCAATATATATACCTAAATGCGGACGCGGACGGCGATGGTACTCTACCAGTCCCCCTTAACTTCGCTGAAGCGAACTAAAAATGCAACAAAAATTGACGTTTCATTACCCAAAACTAAAGTCATCATTTGTCAAACAGGAAATACTCATCTGACAGGACTCAAAATAATATGTTCCTTATGTTAAATCATATAGAGGCTGCATGCCAATTTTGAATCAATACCTCTGAAAGAAGCCGAGAAAATTGTGACAGAAATAAATTTCGAAAGAACGGACGATGAATGTAGTATATTGAACTCTCCAACCACGTAACGAGTGGGGTATCATATATTTGCGTACAGTTTCGTTCGACTTTAGAAAACTATGTCACATAACAATTCGATCTCTATATAGTTGTTATACAATTTCAGTTGAATACCAAAGGAACAAAGGTTTGGTAATAACAAAGAGTCGAAAGACATTACCAAAAAGAAAACACAGAGACACAGAGACAGCTACAAAATGCAGAAATGAAAGATAATATTCAAAACCAAGGCACTTACAGTGTGAACTCCCGTGAAATTAGGAATTAAATCAGGTGCTTCGGAAAGGTAAGAATGTCCTACTCTGTTAACACCACCTGTCACATGGTTAGTAAGAAAAATATGTTTTTGAAATATCTATTTGGTAGCAGATGGGTTAATATCATTTTTCTAACCGTAAAGCATAACCAATTGAAATTTCTATGGAACGTCTTACTTCTCTCACACCCAGACAGTGCCACCGGAAAATTTTGAAAAGTTTTTGTTATAACTTAAGCATTCAAACATTGACAAGGATAAATCGGTAATACAAGCATCACTAACGAAGAAAAAACTAAAATTTAAAATATTAATTTACGAGACAATACATAAAAAATAAGATGAAGAACAACAATGAAAGCGTTGTTCCATTTGCTTAATCTAGAGATTTTGTCCCATGTACCTTTACTTCATATCCCTTTATTTGATTATTAAAGCACTAACATACTGAACTCCCTTAAAAACTGGGTGCGACATCAGGTTGAAAGGAACGGTAAGCATGACCTGCCCTGTTAAAAGCACTATTACACTGTCGGTGAGTCAGTCTGGTATAAAGTGAAATCCGGGAAGACGTGAATTTAGTTGAAAATGTCCGCTTTCATAAGGAACACTGACATGTCATATATCTATCAGTAATGTTATGGTGACGGCCAATATTTTAAGAGATGAAAGTAACATTGGTTGTACACATCCACGACTTAGCTTTTGCTCTTTCCGAAAAATCACTGTACAAACTACATGCTTGACACTAACGAATCAACTGTGAAAAAAAGTTCACACCATAGGCTGAAGAGGTGGGTATGTTGCTGCTAAGAAAGGGAAAGTTAACAGTCATTACGTTTTTCATATAGCTGATTTCAAACGCCGATCTTCGTCAATATACAATAAAAGATCTAGATATGAAGCTGAAGTAGATGTATCAGTAGTTTCTTTAATTTTAATGTCATTGGGACAAATATTCTTACAATTTAGGATTATTAAAAGAAAGTACATCTTTTATGTAATTGAAGACGAAATTAAATAACTATGTTAAACTTTCTTTTTGTTTTCTATGCGTAAGCCCTTGCGAAACTTCTTGTTTTAATCAGTGTGGTTCTTAACAAAATATGTTCTATCTTTCCCTAATACTAAAAGAGGGGACTAGGGGGTTAACTGTTTTGTGTTATTGGGTAAAATTGATTCTCTGTTATCTGTTATTGTAATGTCCAATTCCCAGTTATTTGTTATTTGAAGAATCAGTTTGCTGTTATCAAGAAAATTCCAATTTCCTGTTTTCTTTTATTGGAAAAATCAGTTCGCTGTAATGCTGTTATTGGAACTACTTTGCCCCCTAAAAAAGTGCAACTGTGTTCTCCATATTAGTGCAGAAATTTTGATTATTAAATCGGGAATTACCTTTTTCAGTTTATTGTGTGACAGGGTTTTATAAAGAGTAGAAAAATCAAAAGTTTGAAGACTATGGCAATGAATGAGATTATTTGAGGATAGCTCTTCAAGGATGTCTTTGGAATTTTTAAGAATCTACAACTGACTCACGTCGCTCGTGGAGTAACCTTTATCACGGTAATTTTTCAGGTCATCTCTGACTGCGGTAAACAAAGAGTTAGGAGCTGTGAATGAGGTTTAGTGGGACATCTGACCGATCCCACAATGAATATATTTCTATGGTTTCTTTTGAATATAAGTGATTCAGTATATATAAGTGAGAAAATTGTATTAAACATCGGCTTTGATGCAAAGTTTTTTACAATCTCATCCCTTGGTAGTATTGCATACGTACTAGGGTATATATAAGTATGGTTTCCAGAAATATCAATGTCGATCTCCCTCACAAGGCAGTCGAGAGTTTTTCTTATACACGAACAGTATGTTCTTAGACACTCTTGTCTGCAGACACAACGACTGGATTTTCATGGAGGTTGGCCGGTGGGAATCTTCAAATATACCAGGATTTCTGGATTTCAATGTTGTTGTCAAGCGCCGGATACGATTCACAATTATGACCTTATGGACCGGATGCAATCGGACAATGTCTCAACGTCCTCTTTTTCTTTCTTTGCCCACTTCCTATCATAATCATCAACTGTATCTATCAAAATTCAAGTTGAGGCTCCGGGAATCGATGTGTTTTTGGGGGGATATCTTGTAGTTTGAGGTTGTCCGGGTGTTTTTGAGGGGATATCTTGTAGTTTGGGGTTGTCCACGATATCTAGGTCACCAGGTATCACGTGTCCAGCCGGATTGTAATTAAATGGGGAGGAGAAGCAAGCGAAATCAAATGGTTTGGTTTTAAAGTCATCAATTTCGAAATCACGCAATACCCATTTGAAAATGAAAGTGGTAGTTACAATTGGTTTAGTGTTGGAATACAAGATAAGTGGAATCGATTGATCTTTGAAATAAGGTGGAATGTTTGATGTCACTGTTTTGCTGTGTGGAATACTAGCAAGAGGAATTGGCGAATTTTTTATAAATGTCCTGTTATCAGGTTTGTTGGTTGATGCGGCGACAGGCTTAAACAGTCTATTGACGGCTATATCCCAAACAATTGCTGTTAATTTGTATTCTATTAAATTTATGGCTACGGCATAATTTAAAATTAGATGTGATGTCTTACAGTAATTTCGGTATTTTGTTATTGGAAATAGGAACTTAGTTTTAAAGAAATCTATGCAACTTTTAGCTGGAACAAGAATGGACCCCAATAGATGTCTCGTCCGTCCCCGCTTGGTGTCTTAAATGATGTGAAATCTAACTGACCTTTTCATCAGAACATGCTAGACTTGAGTTTTCTATGTATCGTGTGCGTTTTTGTCACATGTACATTCATTCCATATCCTTTATTTAAACTGTGAAATTTGGGTTACTGCCAAAAGCCACAAAGCAGGCCATCATTAACTACCCAATACCTACTCGCATATCAAATATCACTGACCTAACATTAATACATCATAAAAACCCAGACATGCTCACTATACCATGAAATTGGAGTCACAGGGATAAGTTATATGGCAAACTGTCATGCACTACCAAAAACAAACCAGCATACAAAATATCATTGATTTACCAATAATAGATGCTGAGAAATGTAACATGCTCACTATTCGATGAAATTGAGGAAAATGACAAAAGTCATACGCCAGACTGACATGAACTACCCAAGATAACTTCATACTAAATATTATCGACCTACCAATTATAGTTATTAAGAAATGATCTGAATAAGAGACACTAAACGGGGTCACTATATTGTGAAATTGAGGTAAAGGAAAAAAGCTATATGCCAAGCTGACATGCACTACCCAATACCAACAAACGTACATACTTAATATTATCAACCTACCATTTAAAGTAACATTGAAATGCACATAATCAAAGAAAATTAATGCGGCCACTTGACCGTGTAATTGAGGTCAAAGTCAAGTGATTTTATGCCTGTTCAAGACCACTTCATTTGTGCTACTACTGGACCAAATATGATATTCCTACGTTAAAGGATTTTTTTTTAAATATCCTGAAACTTTGCACGCCTATGTCTCGCTATCCGAAACTTGCGTCGCGGCGAGAGAAAAATGAAAATAAAATCAAAGCGTCAAAACGCAGTATTACTGTTTTCTAGCTTTATGATCGCATGCAAGCAAGAAATTTACAGCTTTATACTATACATAGTGTTTGCAACTAGAGTAGGGGCAGTAAAAAAATCAACAGAAAGTTGTTTTTTTGGCAGAAACAAAGATCTACAGTTATGTTTATGTCATTGTTTCCGCGTCTGGTATTGATATGCAAGTCTTTAGATTTTCTCACTTGCATTTCATTTCTTTTTCTGTTATTTCATTTGGAATGAAAAACTGTTCTATCTTCTATAATAAATATCCAATGAACACAATTTACAACATGTACAATTGTTGCCTCTCTTAAGGAAACACATCTAGATTTTTTTTTCTTCGATGAAAACTGAGGGCCATAGCTTCATAATGTAGCTCCGTGTGGGGTTTCAGGACATTTTATGTAACATAACCACTTTATTGCTGGGATTTTAGACTTCTGTGTTTATGTGTTGCGATGATGACCAGACAGTCATCAAAATTAAGGTTCATCATAACAAACTCAACAATATAGCTACAATGTTGATGTGGTTTTATACATGAACAGAGCAAAGATAAGAAAAAACAAGAGCTGCCGACCAATGGCAGCCAAAGATACCCCCCGCTCATTGAACCCTGAATCGATATGGTAAGTACAAAATTAAGTTGGTGTGGACACAATACAGGTGCGGACACAGTACAAGTGTGGACACAAGGATATAATCTTCAAGAAAAAACTTTTCACAAGGGTTCCAATGAAAACACTCTGTCTAAATCAAGACAAATATAAAATTCACCCTTTTCAGCCTATTTGACATTTTACACATCTACAAGTAGTGTTCTTCCTTTGTCTAAAGTTTCATCAAAAACCTTCAAGTGGATTAAGAGGAGTTTTGCGTAAGAGGTAACCCATACATAGAGAATCAATGAAAACTCAAAGTTGAATTATCTCCCCTTCCTGGTTTCTGGCAATAATTATATTCCTTCATGCACATCTCCATATAGTGTTCTTACTTTGTGTAAAGTTTCATTAAATTCTTCCAAGTGGTTTAAGAGGAGTTGCGCTTACGAGGCAACCCATACATGGGGAATCAACGAATAGTCAAAGTCCAATTATCTCCCCTTCCTGGTTTCGGACAATAATTATATTTCTTCATGCACATCTCCTAATAGTGTCCTTCCTTTGTGTAAAGTTTCATCAAAATCCTTCAAGTGGTTTAAGAGGAGTTGCGCTTACGAGGTAACCCATAAATAGGGAATCAACGAAAAGTCAAAGTTGGATTATCTCCCCTTCCTGGTTTCGGACAATAATTATATTCCTTCATGCACATCTCCATATAGTGTCCTTCCTTTGTGTAAAGTTTCGTCAAAATCCTTCAAGTAGTTTAAGAGGAGTTGCGCTTACGAGAAGTGTGGACAGACGGACAGACGAACAGACGGACGGACAGACAGACAGGGTGATTCCTATATACCCCCCCAAACTTTGTTTGCGGGGGGTATAATTATCGTTGTTTTAAGGCTGGCACTACATAGCTATGCAATAATTAAATTACCTTTTCAAGAAAATAAGTTAAAAACTTACCTGATAAAAGCGGTGCATTTTTTTTCCATTTCTTGCAACATCCAAAATAAAACTGTCTTGCAAGATTTGTTTGAAATAGTCCCGTGAGTATTGTTATTATTACCTTTGTCCTTGTTGATTCAAATGCATAACTTACCTGTATAACCTAGGGGTCGTCTCGAAATGTTTACCTGTCTTTGTTTTCTTGGACTTTTTCAAACACGGAGAAAAAAATGCACAGCACAAACAAGACATCATAATGAAATCATTTTAATAATAAAGGGCTACGCCGAGCGCAGCATGATACGACCGCAGCATGTTGACCACTGAAATTTAAACAAGTGTAATTTTAAAGTAAGTATGGACATATTAAACAGCTTAACACAATAATTAGATGGACACATTAAGGAGATTGACCCAGTAATTAGCTGGACACAAACTACGGAATATATAATATTAGCCCTTATGACTCCTTATGATTCCTCTTTGACCCCTTATAGCTGGGAAACAGTAACAGCTACGCCAAATCCATTGACATACTGCTGAAAGTTTATATC
Organism: Modiolus philippinarum; assembly: GCA_002080025.1. Classification (NCBI taxonomy): domain Eukaryota; kingdom Metazoa; phylum Mollusca; class Bivalvia; order Mytilida; family Modiolidae; genus Modiolus; species Modiolus philippinarum. The sequence continues at coordinate 15,556 of MJUU01042399.1, forward strand.
AAGAGGAATCCATAGAAAAAAATTCTGTCGAAATCTGATGAAAAATAAATATTTTCGGTAATCTGCAAATTTGCAGTTTTGGCCCCTTTGACCCCTTATAGCTCGGAAACGGTAAGAGCCTTCGCTAAATCCATTGACATACTACTGAAAGCTTATATCAAGAGGAATAAAAAAAAATCCATCGAAATCCAACGAAAAATAAAAATTTTGGTAATCTGCAAATTTGCAGTTTTGGCCCCTTTGAACCCTCAAAGTTCAGAAACGGTAAGAGCTACGCCAAATCCGTACTCATACTACAGAAAGCTTATATCAAGAGGAATCCAAAGAAAAAAATCCCATCGAAATCTGATGAAAAATAAAAATTTTAGGTAATCTGCAAATTTGCAATTTTGGCCCCTTTCGGCCCCTCATAGCTCGGA